>JBBPKG010000056.1:0-74795 GCA_038089115.1 Fistulinella cinereoalba | reverse complement strand
CTATCACGTGTTCGTGCGAGAGCGCAACCCTCGCCTAAGCTGAACGAAATTTACCAGACCGTCTATCGACGGATTGCCTCATCCGGTAGGATCGCGGCGGCCTCATAGCGGTCTGGTCTCCAGACTAGATGTTCCCGCTGTACGAGAAGTACCTACGTCACAGTTCGTCACAAAATCGTCGAAAAAGTAGCTGGCTTCCTGGCCTTGACTGCATTCGAGAAGGTGTATTGCACATCGCACAGAAGCAGCGGGGCCCCACCCCCTTCAACTTGAATCCGATTTGATATCTCGTACATCAAAATATTATGATATGCGGTCACTATACCCTGACACAGACAGCGCAAGAACCCCCCGCATGACGAAATCAACTTGCTTTGTCCGGTGCTGTCTCACAACGTCACAAACTGATCAGCTGGCCAAGCTTTTCGGGAGTCAAATCCTCGTGCCGGGGCTTGATCTTACACGGAAGGTCTTCTGGGCGCCTAGATGAAGTACATCAGTATCCACTAGATGTGTCTCAGCAAGAGGAAGGAAAATACAACGCACGTTGAAACACCTGGGGCCCATTTCACGTTAATTCCATCGGGACCTGGGTTCCACGAAGGTGACGCCTCGAAGCGAAAAACGGCGAGCAATGAAACGATTGAGATCCATAAGGAGCCCTCCGCGATGTGCCTTCCAACGCTGTCATTGTGGTGAGAGGCGCCTAAGCAGCCTACACATAGGAAGCGAAGAAGTGCATACCACGCCCGTCGGCCAAACCCGAACGCGAACGAGATTTCTCCGACGGGGTCGCCAGTGTTACCTGACAAAAATCGCTCCGGTTTGAACTTTTCAGGCTCGGGGAATCTCGCCGGGTCTCGAGATATGGCCCTACGTTTGGCCCGTCAGGGTTCACGGGGGTCTGGACACTAAACCCATTGGAAACGTACCAGGCGTTCACGGCCACCGTTGCACCTACACGTGAAGAAAACCGGATTCATCGCAACCGACCTAGACCCAAGTCGGAGAGACAGCGAACCTTTTGGGATGTGGTATCCTTTATAGATGTCATCGTCTACAGTTGCGTGCGGAATGCCTTCAAGGGAGGTTGTCAGACACCCTCCGACAAGTATGGGACATAATGCCAATAAAGCTTACCAAGAGGCACCGCTGGGTGCCATCTCAATGTTTCCTTCACTACGGCTTCCACATAAGGGAGAGATGACCTGTCTTCCCAATGAGGAAGTCTCGGAAGTCCTTTACCGATGACAGAGTCAATCTCGGCTTGAGCCCTGGTTTGCACGTCGGGATATAGCATCATTACCAAGAGGAAGATCAAGAGAGTGGAGTTTGTCTGAGATTCGGATCAGCAGACGACCTCCACGCTCAGCAGCCAGAAGATACAGCGTACCGTCTCTGCCGCAGCTATCGACTCGCGGTTCATATACGATCAACTCTAATGCGCCTCATAGAATATGTACGCACCACCGAATGCACCTGCACAGGCTTCTTTCGCTTCTTTTTCGAGGAAAGCTACATCTTCCTCTGTCTTTTCTTGATCTTGCAGCCTCGACAAAGCATCAAATAACATAGATGGGGCAGCAGTTCCTGCCGCCTAGTAACGTCATACCCTTTGTCAGTCGATGGTCACATAATCACTCAAGACGGGCATCACAAACCATATTTTGTTTTACATATTCGAAAGGAACATCTACCCATTCGGGGACAGTCCTTCGTGAAATCAGAGCGTTCCGTTTAAAGCTTGCCCCTGGAAACCATTCTGGGATGTACTTGACTAGTGATAGATGATGAAACCATTAGATAATGGAATGTGCTTGACAATGCATAGAACACTCACGGAATGGGAATGCAGCTAAAATGGCGGTTACCTCCGGGCGTAAGACGTCGACGGCAATATCGGTCGCACGTTGTAATTGTACAAGGATTGGATCATCCGCGCCAGCCGCCTCGTAGTCGTACATCACCGACGTAACCAATGATGCGCTCAGACTGTCAAGAATTACAATTAGTATGGGAGCTCAGTGGCCTCAGATAGAATCTCTCACAGATGGACATGTTCCCGAAAATTGTGGGGGGTCGATGCCAAACGCATGATTAATTCACGCGCTTTGCGCAACTGGACGGGATGGAATGTGGAGGCCGCATTCGAATGAAAAGCTTGATGGAAAAAGCGGCGGTGAAGTCGCCAACGGTCGCCATAAGGTAAGAAAACTGAGGAAAAATCTACGCCCATACTGATGTCCTCGAATAATCAGATGTACATATCACAAGGAAAAAAAAAAGAGCAGACTCACAATTTAGTCATGGAAATAACACTTTCAGGGCGACTAGAGTAAATATGGGACCGCAGGTTAAGCAGATCTTGCGCGACCTCTTCCGAGTTGATGATGATAACGTCCTGGGTCAACAAACGAGTGTAAATGATGTCACCTAAACGATTTATGTGAATCCAGGAAATAATGTACGCAACGGAGATACCAACCATATTCTTTTCTCCATCTGGCATACGTTCTCCAGGGATGTTGAGTATCGATCCCAAAGACATTTCCCAGTAAGGGGACTGGCGACGGTCCAGGAGGAAGTCGTCGACGTCGAGTGCCCTTCTTCCGCAGAAGGGCCACTATCAGGACGATACAGATAGGAAGTATCAATCGCTGCGAAGAAAACATGGTGAGAAAGTGAGAGAGGCAAACCGAGGAGACCTACCGGGGAAACGGTCTTGACTATGTATATAATATGTTCTTGGTGCGAAATGCGGCAGCTGGTAATCTCAGTTGAGTCACCAAATGGAATCACTCATCGATGTTGACCGACAGGTACTACATACCTTTCTTCTTTAGATTATACTGCGGACGGCCATCTTTATTTCGATAATTAGAATTCTCTTTCTTGGCGAAACACAAGTTTCTCACTCAGGTCGCCAGCCCATGTGATCGATTGCCCATGATGACAACCTATCAAATGCTGGCCGGAGCCATTATGGTTACATATCCAGGGTGCAGATGACCAAGTTCAACTCACCACACTTTGCGACAAAGCCGGTCAACGGTTTTTGTCCTAAAATGCCAGCAGGTGTTTCATCACGCCAATCGAGTGTCACATGTCACATGTCACCCTCGATCATGATTACGATATTTACACGTCATACTAGTAGTGCCTACTGGCGCCAAACATTGGCCTGTCTTTTTTGAAATCCGGGCCTACGTCCATTGTTGCTTTGGGAAGTAGATAAGGCGATCGGGAATATATTCCAATGGTGTGTATTATTCACATTATTCACTCCAAGCCTCCAACTTGAAGGCATAATATCTACTAGGCGAGCACTTAACTCAAAATCCTAAGCCTAGCTGATTTCTATTAGGCGATTTGCCATATGTAAATTAAGCGAAGACAGATACCACTGGGATGGGCCTCAGGGGCAGTAATAATGCGAGCCACCCGAAGCAGATTACGACCTGTGGCGTCCAACGTTTAGTCATCGCTTCCATCACGAACTGCTCCGATGGCAGTCGCGATGGCGGCTGCATCTCTCTTCGAGAATCCACAATCGGTAACCAGCTTTCCCTTCAGTTCCTTGTCGCTCAAGCGAGCGGATCCACCGCTCTGTCGCGAAGAAAGTATCTTCGCCAGGTTTCCCACCAGGTCAACAAACCATGAACGCTTCTCCTTCAGCCACCCTTTACCAGGCGGCGTCAACTCCTGTACGAGGTTGCGCATTCTCTCTTTGGACTCCTCGTACCTGTCAAGGAAAACGTCTCCGATCCCAGGAGTGGCAGTGATGCATGCGTGTCCACGCGCAGATATGCCATATTTTTCGAATACTTCTTCATTAGAGGTCCACCAATCCTCCATACATGGTTCATTCTCCAGGTTTGTGACAACGACGCCAAGAGGTACCTTCTTCTCGCAAAGCACTTTGACGAATAACCTGTAGTTTTGCTGCACTGACTTTGTTATCCTGCCGCGCATGCAGAGCAAGAGCAGGTGGACGCCTCCTGAGCGTTCGAGCTTCTTGATCAACAAGTAGGCCTGCTTGATGGCACGAAGGTACTCGTCTTGCGATATCTCTGGCTCATTCAGGCCGATCGTATCCCAGATACAGAAGGGCTCGTTGCCTTTGAGGACGACATGATAGGGATTGGAAGCGAATGTGCAGGCACCGGCATCGGATGATGTTTCTGCGAGTTTTTGCCCTGCAATCAGGTTGACCACCGAGCTTTTTCCCGCTCCGGTCTCTCCAAATATGATGACGTTGCAAGGATTTGCATCGTATGCGGGCGGTGGGTCGCGGGGCATGATGTCCAACTTTTCTCCCAGAAGAGGATCAGCACAAAGACCCTGATTGTGAAGGAGCGAGGACTGCTTACAGGGAACAATCGACCAGTAATCCTTGTCGGCCTGCATACTGTATATGAGCGCATCCTTTCTCGGGCAGTTGCGTATAAGGACATGGAAGCTAAGGCTTATGGGGAGGGAAAGTTAGCAACATTGGGTAACAATTCGTAAGGGTTATGGGCATCATCGTCATCACTTGACGTGAGGCAAACACCTTTCCTTGTAAGCAACACCTGCCAGTGATGGGGAAGCAGTGCGTCCTAGAGCTTGAGGCCAGAAGACGTGATCTATTCATGATGGAATCTTTAATGTCCGTGCATTGACAGGGGCAGTAGTATCAGCAAGGGAGACGATCTTGTTGCATTCAGAAATAGAAACTTGTACCAGTACAAACTACAGACTTATGGTATTACAGTACCGTGCTGATTGGTGTTATAGTTACAATGCGAAAATAGGTGAGTAACCAGACAATAACGTTACGACGAGCAAATCGAAGAGCTGTCATCAGATTTCACAAAATCAGGACCTGCAGTTTCCTGCCGCTTCGTCCATATTTTATTTGCTAAAAACAACGCCTCTGCCCGAGAAAACTTGCACTTTTCTTGAAGGTGTCGAGCCAGTTCCTCGGCAGTTAGTGCCTGTCTGCGCCGCTGTCTGATCTGGCTCAACCACTTCAGTAACCTGCTAGCCAGATGAATGAACCAGCCCGTCCGGTCGGGCTGAAACGAAGTACCCCCCGCGGTCACATGTCTCCGGAGCATGGCACGCAGGATCACCTGGGATTCGTGGTACTTCTCCGCGAAGCAGTCGTTGAGTCCGCAGGTCGCTGTAACACAAGCGTGTGAAACGCATGAAAGGCCATACGCGTCGAATAAAGGCGCATTGCTCGTCCACCACTCCTCCATCGACGCCTCGTTCTCCAAGCCTGTGATGACAAACGCGACAGGAACTTTATTTTGACACAGGATATCGCAGAAAAGACGGTAATTGTTCTGCATTACGGCCGTGATCCTGCCACCACGGAAGCAAAAGATGAGGAGGCGGATGCCACCTGTACGCTGAAGTTGACAGATGAGCGTATTCGCTTTCTCGATCGCGGTCAGATAATCATTCTTTCCGAAATTTGGCTCGTTTAGGCCCACGGTATCAAATAATCGGATATGGCAACCAAGCCCTTGGTCTTCCGGAAGAATGATATCGTACGAGGTGGCATCCATCGTGCAGCCCTGAGCGCCAGAGTGGACTGCAGCCAGTGGTTGTCCAGCGATCTGGTTGACGACGGAGCTTTTTCCTACGCCCGTTTCACCAACAATGAGCACATTAGGGGAGAAACGTCGTTGAGCTTCATAAGATGGGGGTCTGTCTGCTCGGTAGATTCTCCGACGCATCTGCCAGTGGTTTGAACGATTGATACGTAATTGAATAAGATAAAATATGAGTCGCGACCGCTTACCTGGCTCACCGTCAGAGTAATGTGGGTAAGGCGTGGGTTGGTGAGCAGTAGAGCCCAATTCTACCGCATTTATAGGAGCATTGTCCCCCATGGGCGGCTACATATTTCACAGCTCGCTCTTTTGACACCGCATAAATACCAAAGAAGCAGAAAACGAGGCATTGAACGCCCCGCAGAACCTGCCCCATCAAAATAGCCCTCTTGATAAGGAACACGCCAGATGGGTGAGTCGGCCTTTCACCATCAATGACGTCTTCGAGCTTCAGCCCTGAGAAAGCGGGTTCCGGTGTGAGGGTACCTGTCTGACCATGCGGTGGCTGCGTGTATGTAGGCGCAAAAATCCTTTTCTGGTAAAGTCTATCGATCCCGGGAACACTGTGGACAAGCGTCAAGACGGGGATCAAGGTTACAACTGCAAGATCTCACGCAATGTGTACTGTGATTCTGGGGAAGTTCCAGCACTATCGGTGGACAATTACTGCTACTATTGCGGCTTAAAGCTTGGTGTGTTATCGGCTTCACAGCGATTCGTACTGGGTGCTGAGTCGGACTCGGAAGAACCTAATACGGGTAGCTTCCACGGGTGTTTTACTGGGGGACTTGGCGCTGGAGTTTGGAGGCGTCAAGTTGGTAGCGTGGTGCGCTATAATAGTAAGTAGTAAGTATTTGGAGTTGGAGAAAAAAGCATCATGGCTCCCACTGTCCTGTCAGTGTCAAAGTTATACTAGCACCTTTCGACGCTCGGAAAGACGCGATACAAGTCACTGTTAACTTTTTGAACGTGCAACGTTGAGCTTCGCGTCCGCACGCAGGGCCGCCGCAACGGACCCTTTCGGCATCATTAACATGGTCGTTACAGTGGAGCAGCCCAGTCAAACTTTGAGTCACTGTGGTTGAACTCAGGCCGCTACCGCGGTCCGCTTCGCACCCCGGCAAGTTACCACTATACGAGCCACGCAGAACTCCGTATCCGACGTCTCCCTCCCAACCTGAATGAAACCTAATAATCTGGCTCCGTCAAGAAACGCCGACATGGATACAGCATCACGGTCCTCAACCAAGCCCAGTCTTGGCGCCGGCATGGGGCCTATCGTTTCTCCAGTGCCTTGCGGAATGACAGTTCCACTGGCAGAACCGAATACGAAGAATCTCAATGCAGTTCCGTCTTCCAATGTGCACCGTAAACGGACCGCGATATTCATCCAAGACGATTGTCTCAAACACCGTTACATCCGCTCGCGCAACACATCTGGCATTTACGAACGTCCAGAACGACTTCATGCGGTCAAGCTTGGACTTGCGGCGGCTATTGCACACATCGAAAGCGTAGAGTCCTCTACTGCCATATCGAAGCCAGTGTCTCCAGACACGGACGAGGGCGATCTTGCAGCTACACTCGCTCGCATGGCAATCGATGGACCATCTTCTTCGAGCCAGAGTTCAAGCTCGCCCCTCCGTACCGCCTCAGTCGCCATCCGGAAAACCTCGTCGTCTATTTCCCTCCGTGATCATGCTGCCGTGAAATTTGTGCACGGCGACATCGATGGAGATGTCTATCTCGAAAACCTCGTCACCTGGGCGCGTGACAGTGTAAAGAATATTTCGAACAAAGGGTCGGAGATCCCAGAGGGAATACCACCCCTTGACTTGTACCGTCAGTCTACCCGACTCCTGACTATTGTCCCTGTCTTTCTCATGCGCTTTTGGCATACCACTCGTGTGCAGTCTGTCCTGGCTCCATTGATGCTATTCAAGGTGCTGTCGGGGCTGTGTGTGAAGCTATTGATGCGAGCGTGATGGCCACTCGCGGGTCGCAGCCACCCTCCAGGGGACACGATGACCCTTGCGAACGAGCATTTGTAGCAATCAGACCACCTGGACACCACTGCGGCGAGGATACCCCTTCTGGCTTTTGCTTCATCAATAATGTCGCTGTGGGGGCTGCGCACGGTATGATCTACTCAAATAACTGTCTGCTTTTCTCATGGAATCTCAGCACATTTGACGCATGGGATACAGAGAATTGTCATTCTTGACATAGATTTGCATCATGGTGGGCCGCCTTCTGCCAGTATTACACATTCTCCAGAATTATAACTGCTTCTAGGGAACGGGACCCAATCGATTGTATGGCAAATAAACGAGGAGACGTACCGGCGGGGCTTGGACTTACCCCAGAGGGGCGCACTTTCTCGGAAAGAGGGGCCACAGTTATTCTACGGGTCTTTGCATGACATTTTGTCATTTCCTTGCGAGGTTTGTCCACCAACGGCCTGTAATTCTTAGCTGACCAGATTATAGGACGGTGACCCAGGGTTAGTTCAGGCCGCTTCCACATCGATTCATGGGCTACATGGACAATACATTGAAAACATACATCTGCAAGTATATGACTCGGATGCCCAATTCTGGGACGTCCTCTTCCCACGATACCTCACTCTTCTACATCGAGCGCGCAATTTCTTGGACGAAACTGGGGGCCCTGGAGATGATGTCATCATATTCATCAGGTGCGCTTGCTCAAATGATGAGTCAATTCGCTCACTATCTAGCTTCCCTGTGTAGTTGCGGTTTCGATGCCGGAGAGCATGAGTACCAATCCATGTCTCGGCATGACAGGAAGGTACCTGTTGGTTTCTACCACCGGTTTACTCGGGAGACGTGCAAGCTAGCCGATGTGTATGCTTGTGGCCGCGTTGTGAGCGTACTCGAGGGAGGGTACAAGGATCGTGCATTGGTCAGTGGTGCCATGGGGCATCTCTGTGGGCTTGTAGATGTCCCCTCCGAGTCCGACGACTGGGTCGACCCTACGTGGTGGAGTCAGGGTAACCTGGTCAGGGTATGAGGTTTCAATAATGAGTCGGTAACATAGGCTTATTCCTGTCTGTTCTTGCAGCTCGAGAAGGCTGTCAAGCCCCGTAAACCCGCATCTGCACGTGCGAGCACGGAAGAATGGCTCGCTCGCACTCTTGGCCTCCTCTCAGTCCTCGACACTGGGCCAAATGCTAACATCAGCGATACTGGCACGAACATGTCGGCGCCACCGTCCACGTCCATGACGCTCCGTGGACGGAAGAAGCCTGTCTTGGATGGTGCCCGCGCTGATGACCGTGTGCCGGACTGGGTACGTGTGAATAAGACCGTGGCCCGGAGTGTGTCTACGTCCGAAAAATCGTCTGTGGAGCGTAACATCGATGCGACTGGCGCGACGGTCACATCGCCATCTCTTGCAGAAGCATCGGGATCAGATAGAGGTAGCGTGGATTCACGACGAGAAGTTTCGTCTGGTGGGACGGACGGGAAGAAGCTGCCGCGAGTTATTTTACACGTTCGACCACCTGACACCGTTATCTGAATAGGTGGAAGGGTATGTATGTATGGCGAAAGGGTCAGCAGGTTTACAAGTCTAATTTTATGGAATTGCCACTGCGAACCTGATGGTACGCGGAGGTTGATGCAGATGACTAGCGTTATTTTTCATAGTAATACTGTGGCGCCGGTGGGAATCGGAGGGGTAGTACACGCTACACATGTTGATTCAGTTGCATTGGCATGTATGAGTAACGAAGATACGGCCACTTCTTTAGAACTGTGATCCTGAAAGACAACTAAGTTTGTCCGTCCGCAAACTAGTATGTTTCGTATCTCCTGAGCCCGTATGCCACTTCGAGTCACTGGGGCCCAAAATTCAAGTTAGGTAGACTGATCGAGTCGCGTACATAGCTCAAACGGCCCCGAATGCACAAGGTCCCCAGCCCTCATAATTGTTCTTGGTGTGCAAAAGCCCTTTTTTCGCTTCTGAACAAGATGGCCATGCAGACCCATACAATCTATTTGATAAGCAACCACGGACACGGAGAGGATATATGCAAACACAGGCCCAAGAGCTTTATCGCAGGAATGTAGCCTCCGAGGCTCAGGAACAGCTCCGAGGGACAAACCTCGAGCCTTTGAAACAGACCCCTCCAGGGATAGTAGGCACCTCGATCGTCCTGATGTCATATCGCCATTGAGTGTCAATTTGACTCAGCCTTGCAGCGTGCACGACGACGGCATCCGAAGCTGAGGTCCTCGATAGTCGGGGAACCACCGGCAATGGATTTAGGAGGTGGCTTCCATGCCGATTGATGATCGTGGAGCTTCCTCGTGAAACCGAGGCACTGAATGATTAAGATCGACCAGTTAGCCGTTGGAGGAATGAGATGGATTCGTCTTTCCCGGCGAACCTGGGCACTACATGCAGACGGTCTCAGGGTTCGGTATCTTTGGCGCTCCACCAAGTTCGGAAGGTGGCAGGTAGGCAGTGACGGCGCATGCTAGTGGTGAGTCAACCGCGATGTGACTCGGATGTATACAGTTCCGAGAAAGGAGAAGCGCACGTGGCTGCCACGTTCTAGTTGAACAAACGCGTTTGTTATTTGTTTTTCCAGTTAACGGGACTTAGTCGCGTCAGCGGCACACGCATCGTCCCTGGCAGTAGTACCATCCGTGGCGTCCTCAATGTTCTGCTAGCCTTGACCATGAACTAGTAGCGGCAGCACACCGATCCAATCGAGAAGTCCATTCACATGCGGCAGACGCATGTCGGGCTGAATTGTCGTAACAGCGTGACTGTTCTAAAACCTAATCTTGACCCGGATGAGCATCAATCAAGAATCCGAACGTACACACCCCATCCTCGAGGTGTTGGAAGGCTCCGCCATCGCCCCCGCGGCGATTCGAGAGGATATAGACTGGCTTCTCCCCGGCTCCGGTCAAGGATCATTGTACCAGGCAACTTGAGGTCAGTCTCTCTCCGACAAAGCCAACGACTCCTAGGTCATAGTTCACGTCCGCTTGCGACTTTTAGAAGAATCCAAAGCATGAACCTGCCAAAAATCCCCTCTAGAAAGGTACAGTTTTTCTCAATAATATGTCGCACAGCAACATTATTTTCCAGAAAACCATTTACACCGAAAGCGATCCTGCCCCTACCACCTTGGAATCACACAGTGAACCAGATGCGGCCGTTGACCGGGCTGGACAGGAGATAAAAAATGTCGTCATATTTGGAGAGTGCGGGGTAGGAAAGAGCTCCCTGATCAATCTGCTCGCGGACCAGAAGGTCTCTGAAACCTCCAGCGGTGCCCTTGGTTGTACATTGGAATATAGGCGACATGTGGTTGAACTGGACGGGGTGCCTTTTGCCTTGTGGGATACGGCAGGTTTGGACGAGGGCTCCCAAGGCGCCGTTCCTGCGGACAAAGCAGAGTCGTACCTCAAACAACTCCTCCATGATCTCGCCAAGAATGATGGAATCGACCTACTGGTGTATTGCGTGCGTGGAACGCGCGTCCGATCCGCGTTGCTCACGAATTACCATATATTCTATTCCGCGATCTGCAGGAAGAAAGTTCCCATCGCCATCGTAATCACTGGGCTCGAAAACCAGGAGGATAACATGGATACGTGGTGGTCGAAGAACGTAACTCAATTCTCCTCGTTGAAGATGTTTTTCGACAACTATGCATGCGTGACAACACTCGAGGCTTCCATATATAACCCCATCCTAAAGGAGCGGCGAGAGATATCCAGGAAAGCTGTGATCAAGATGGTCACCAGCACTTGCCGCACCGTGCGATGGAAACCGCAGGGACGTAGCTGGATCGACTCTGCGTATTCAGACGTCCGCGCTATGTTGGCTACGAGGGACGGCCAGGGCGCGCGATTCCCCACCATCATTATGTGCGAAGCATCGAGAAGCTGCCCCGATAGCCAGTTGATCACGAAACGCTCTATTTCCTTCAAAAATCCTGTCACACTCTCCCTTTCCCGCAACCCTCTCAGCTTCCGCAACCCCGTCTTAATTTCGAACGACACTTCCTGGAGTAAACTTCCGTTCTGGGAGGGCGACAAATGTACGCCCCAGCGTACATATCGCGTCCACCAGGTCCCGCCAAAGCAGCCGCCTTCCGATGACGCGGAAGAAGATATCAAAAAGGCCGTAGTCGTCAAACGCGGCGCTCACCTTCTCATCTTCTGTGTCAGTATCGAAGAACCGCCCCCGGACGTGAAGTCCCAATGGGATTATTTCCATCACACCTACGGTGGTTGTCTCTCGCCTCAGGTCGTCGTCGTCGTCGGAACCTCGGATCAGTCTTTCGCAGAGGAATGGTGGAAAAATAAAGTGGGCGGGACGCTTGTCCAGGGTGACGTCAGCCTCGCATGTTGCCATATGGATGACGCAGATCAGGCCACACAGGCTCGGAAACGATTGCAAGATCTAATCTACGAGCGTTGCATCGACTGTGGCAAAATGGTGTTCGCAAAGAATGAGAAACTTTTCAGGCGGTCGCTCGCTCTGGACATGCCGAGCTTGACGACGCTGTGGTCGAAACCAGAGATCAGGGAAGATGAACAAGCAATTGTTGAGCAAGATATACTGACGAAGGCGCAGGTATGGTGGGATGCGTCAAACTCGGACGTTAGCGCGTCCTTGGCTTCCCCTGTAGTCACATATATAAACGATTAGGACAGTCAGCCAACCAGGCTTGTATAGATACCATTTATACTTAGACATGTCGCTACTTCGACAACTCCCAGTTGATCAGCGTGAAACTCTTGCCGAAAGTACTGCATCCACTACCCGGAATTCCATCCGTGGGCATTTAAGGGCTCGATGCACTTTGATGATGCTGGCCATTGAACCTACGCAACTCAAAGTTGCGGTTTGCAAATAAGCGTGATCTGCACTTGGCGGTCGTGTAAGCCACGAGTGCCTTACGCCTCCGGATGCCACATCCTGACATACATATACCAGGGCAGATGGCTGTAGAGGCTCCACATCTTTGTTTACAGTCTTCTTGTCCCCTCATACTACATGCGATATTCACGCTCTGCCCGCCGTCCAAGTGCTCCCGTCATCAGGCGGGTTTCCAAATTCCTACGTATTTTCCAGATCATATTGGCTTCACCCCGGGATTCACGGATACTTCTGTATCCGATGCACTATGCGCCATGATTGCACCGCTAACAAGTTAGCAACGTTGGGCCCCATTGAAAGCCTCATTCAGACAGGCGCAGCCTTGCCAGTCCGGGAGAAGCGTATCGATACCACCGCGTTGAAAGAAAGCTTTAATCATTGGAAACCCCTGTACATTCGTGACGCCCATGGCATGTGCATAGGTTATATCTCCGCAGAGCCTCGATTTAACAGAGAGTCAAGCTGCAGGGTTGCAGCGGGTAAGCATCAACCACCGTAGGAGGATGTGCTCGACAACTAGAGTGTATTTTATCTTTCGTCAGGTTCGAGCACAAGAAAGGAAGCTTGACGGTAGATTCAGAGAACATTGAACAGCCTTTTCAAAAGGCTGAGCTTGAAACACGTGGTGTGAGAGTTGCCGGTTAAGGCCGGTGCGATAGTGGCTGAGCCGGAGCAAAGCCGGAACCGACCCACTACTATATGAACTCACGACTGCTACGTTCAAGAGGCTCAAGCTCAAGTTCCACTACATACTCCACAGCCGCCGGCCTCGTCAGGTCTCTCACATCAGCTACTACTCGTAGTTAACGAATCTTGCAAGCCTTAGTTCATCTCCCAGCACCATCACAGAAAACAAATGTCTTCGTCATCATCCAACCTTTCCCTCGTCGGTGAGTCTACGGGCCTCATTCCCTTCTCAAACGGCGTGAGTGACGAGCCCCCCCCCCCTCTAAAATTGCAGATTTCATTGCATATGAACTTCCTACGAAGAAATGGATGAGGCTGGTTCGTCCAAAACTACGGCTTCGTGTGCGCGCGCAGAGCCGCGATTATGTGTCTCCGGTCATCAAAATGGACTATGGGCGTTCTGCAGATGAGACCTCTCTCTCTCACGTCCGATGGGAGTGGAGCAACGATAATGAACGATTTGCAGCGTAAGTTTTTTGGTCACACTGAAAACTCTTCGTGTGGCGCTGTTGCACAACTAGCACGTGGTTAAAGGTCTCTAATGGAGCCTCCTTTTTCTTTTTCCGTGGGGTCGTCGAATGTCGTGCTCACTGACAAACTTGTTCAGACCATCCATTGCTGATGATGAGATGTTTGAGGTCGAGATTGAGAGACGGTTCTTGTTGTGGTACAGGTGCATCCGCCGAACAAAACCAGTAAGCCTCGACCAAATCCGTACCGGTCACCGTGAGCGTTGCCCATTCACCTGACATGGCTTCCATTTACATACGCCTCCCACAGAATGTGCGCTCCCACTGTACGACGGAAAACACTTTACAGAAATGCTTGAAGATAGAATTGAGATTGGCGAAATTACGTTCTTCCTTCGCGATGCAAATAGCAAAGATGCATTGTCAGAAAGCGATTCCAGTTCCAGGGCATAAACCAGAAACACGACCAGTAACGAGCTGTATGCCCTCTGCGAATGCAGTGTGCAGTAGAGGGGGAGTATGGGCTACTATATTTTTTGCCCTCAGGCTGGATCAGAGCGAACATTTCTTTCATTGACGGCATCCCGCCATCGACTATGCCCTATTGCAAATATACCAATAACGACTTTGTGAATAGCTACCACGCTTATAAGAAACCTATATGTTCCACAATACTATCATTACAGAGGTATCTCACAGAGTCGAATGTATTATTAGTATGTAGTACATACCCAAGTATTTAGTTCAGTCTAGGTGACGTCATTGAGTGATCCGGCATGCCGGGCTGCGAGACAACTCAAGTGACAGCGCGGGTCAAAGCAACGTCTTCGGACGAGCGAAGCTTGGTGGCGCGGCAGCGCTTCTCTTTGCGCCACATCGCCCATCGCCCGCATGCGTCGCACCCTCCCGCACGCTCGGGGCCGGTAAGCGCCACGTACTTAGGCCCGCTACCCGTTACCTTACCGCCTCTGCCTCTTCCCCCGTGGTCTAGATAAATTATCAATGCACGACACGCGTCATCCCGCCCACTCACTGGCAGCCGCCACCCAGGCCGGAAACCTCGTGGTTCTTAAGCTGTTCTGCGATCGCTACATTCTACAATGAATCTGCGCGAACTTATGATATCGCCAAATTACTAGTGTGCCGCATAGTTACACTGCCGAAGGAGCTGACAGCCATTCTGGTGCCTATACATACTTATATACTTTACAAGGGAGGCGGGAAGCGTCATATTAAAAGTCTAAAGGATAACATGTGTCCTCCCTCTTTACGATGTCGCTTCCTCCATCCTCATGACGCATGGCCCAGATTTTTCCAGCCAGGTCTGTCGCTTCCTTTCGAGAAAAGTTGCATGCACCCTCAAGGTGCCGTGCCAACTCTTCCACTGTTAAAGCCTTGGTTGGTCGTGGGATGTGCCGCTTGCGATCCTTGATCATCGTCACCCATTTCAACAACTTTCCTGCCAAGTGAATAAACCAGCATGTGCGCTCGACCTTCCACGACACCCTAGACATGTAGTCCGAAAGCATGAGGCGAATCGCGCGCTGGGATTCCTCGTACTGGCTAGCGTAAACATTGCGAAATCCGCGGGTGGCCGTGACGCAGACGTGCGAGGTGCACACGAGGCCGGACTTTTGAAACAAGACGGCGTTTTTGCTCCACCAACCATCCATCGGCTGTTGGTTCTCCATACCAGTGATGACGAACGCCACGGGGACTTGATTCTGGCACAGGATGTCACAGAATAGACGGTAGTTGTACTGTGTAACGGCAGTGATCCTGCCTCCTCGAATGCAAAATATGAGGAGGCGGATGCCACCCGTGCGTTGGAGCTCTGTGATGAGCTTGCCTGCCTTCTCAATGGCTGTGAGGTAGCCGTTTTTGCTGAGGCTTGGCTCGTTTAATCCGACCGTGTCGAACAGACGGACGTGGTGGCCGGTACCGTGGTTGCCTGTGAGAACGATATCGTACGAAGTGGCTTCCATTGTACAGCCACTTGCACTGGAAGACACGTCGGCGAGCTGTTCCCCAGCAATAAGGTTGATGACTGAGCTCTTCCCTACGCCCGTTTCGCCGACGATGAGCACATTGGGAGTCAAAGCTCGTTGAGTCTGATAAGATGGGAGATCCTCTGAAATCGGCATTGATAACGAATCTATTAAATTATGTCTATCCAGGAGATCAAGATTAAAGATTGGGACACTTACTTGGTGGTCGCCTATTCGGATCGTCTTTGGGGTACGGGAGCCTCAAATGATCGGAACCAGAGTGATTGGATGTGGGGGGTAAAATCATCACGCTGCATATATAGACCGGTGGGCCTGCGATGGCTCCAAGATACCAATTAAATACAGCTACCGGCTGTAGGGATCTATGCTCAGCCGTTGGCTTCGTTGAACCTAAAGAGTATCAACATCAGATTCTATTTCCCATCCGGTGGCAACGGAGCGGTCGAATTCTAGCGCTAATGACTGGGAGCTAGCGAACCGACCAATACAAGACGCCCATGTGGCGTTGCTTATCTCTCAATTCACGGACTTCATTGGGTCTGAGAAATCTAAGCCAAAGAACGTCTCGGTTTTTGCCGAGAATACCTTACCCTCAGACGCCAGTTGCAAGTGCGGTGATATCATAAACATGAGGCCTTACAGGAACCAGAATAGCATTTTGCCAGTGGCACCAGGAGGCAGGGTGCAGCCGCATGCAGGCAACGTTTCTGTTAAACGAGGCTCAGACCGTGATGCACGACGTATTCCTGTGTAAATGAAGTACCATTTCCGTTCTACGGCCCGTTGGCCCAACGGCTCTCGTTGCAGTACGAGAGTCAGTACTAGCTATAAGCCATCAGCTCCGAGGGGAACATCAAGGACAGCGCACTGGAAGAACCCCCTTTACTTTCAACTCGACTAGGTCTTGATGCTAGTGTTCAGAAAGGTACGGCCCTCCCCTGATATTCAACGGTAACCCGTTTCTCATATCCGCTAGCAGCCAACGCTTTGGGGAGAAAAAGAAGCCAAACGGCAGGACCCCGGGACCGGGAAGGTGTGCTGAAGTTAACCGCAGAGCCGACCCCAAAACTAAGCTACCTCTCCAGGGGATTAAGAACATCGTGATCTTCGGAGAAACAGGCGTGGGAAAAAGCTCTCTCATCAACCTTATCGCTGGCGAAAGAATTTCCGAAACATCCAACAGCGCCGCTGGCTGCACACTGCAATATAAACGGCACCTGTTGAGGCTAGAAGGCCAGTATTACGCCGTATGGGATACTGCGGGATTGGACGAAGGGACTCACGGGAGCGTTCCTGCTGAAAAAGCGGAGGCGTATCTCAAACAGCTCCTCCATGATCTGATCAAAATGGGTGGCGTTGACTTGCTCGTCTACTGCGTACGCGGAACCCGAGTCCGCTCGGCGCTACTCACGAACTATCACCTATTCTACTCCGCAATTTTCCGGAAGAAGGTGCCCATCGTGATTGTGGTTACGGGCCTGGAGAACCAAGAGGGGAACATGGATACTTGGTGGCTGGAGAACGAGAAACAGTTTTCGGCGCTACAAATGCATTTCGACGACTATGCCTGCGTAACGACGCTCGACCCGCCGATGGAAAACGCCATCCTGAAGGAGCGGCGAACGATATCAAAGGTAAAGTTAATCAAGGTGATTACGAATACTTGTCGCACCGAACAATGGGTGCCAATTGGACGTAGCTGGGTTGAGACGGCATTCGAGGATATTCGATCCATATTATTTCCAAGGGACAGGCATGGCACTCAAAGCCGTATAGCCAACGTTATCATGTGCGACACCTCCCGTAGTGCTCCCATCAGGAAACAAACCATGAAACGTTCGCTCACCTTTTACAATCCTATCACCTTATCCTTCTCTCCTTCTCTTGCCTGGCGCATGAACCTTCGCAGCCCAATAGCCGTCATGAATGAGAAATCTCGGTCCACGCTTCCATTCCAGGATGCCATGAAATGCACTCCGGAGCGCCTGTTCCGCGTTTACCAGGTTCCACCGAGACAGACGGCGCTGGAGCACGAGCTGGAAGATATGAAAAAGGACACAGCTATCAAACGCGGAGCAGACCTTCTTGTCTTCTGCGTCGAAAAAGAGGGCAGCGAGGGTAAAACTGTAAGGTCACAATGGGACCATTTCCACCGCGTTTATGGCGGCGACATTTCCCCACAGATTGTTATAATCATGGGAGCTAGGGATCAACGGTCTGCAGAGGGATGGTGGAGAGACGTGGTGGGTGGAGCCGTCGGGAAGCCAGGCGAAGTTGTCATATCTTACTGGCCAATAAACGAGTCGGCCGCTGAAGTCCGGGTTGCAAGAGAGCGACTGCGCTATCTCGTGAATACTTGGTGCATCGATTGCGGTAAAGCAAATTTTACGGGAAATAACCGGATCTTCAGTGCAACTCGCTTGAGCAAAAGCCCAACATCTCTATGGATAAAACCACCGGCCCCGGAGCCCAGCAACTTGAAGGAGGATGTAGCAATCGAGGAGCAGGATGTCTTGACGAGATTGGGAATTTGGGAGCATATCCTGAAAGGGAGATAAACGAAGGACGACGCTGGTCTTGTCACGGCCACTCTCCGTTACGACAATTTCGAACATTGTGCGTATTACACATTGCTCCTATTCTATGAGCATGGAAGAATTACATTTGATTTGGCGTGGTTCTGCATGGACGACTTGCTATCAAAGGGATAGGGACCAAGGGGAACTATCAGCGATCGAACCTTTCCATTCCCACTCGTCTTCAGGACACGGCGGGCTGGCGGGCTCTTTCTGAGAGATACTGAGCTCCATCCACTCGAGGGCCTCCTTAGCCGTCAGTCGCTCCGATGGAACAGGACTCCATAGGTTCTCCACGAAGCTCCACATATCAAGAGAGATTTTACCCTTTGGAAATGCTGGCCGACGACCAGACACGACATGCCTACCAATGTCGCCCAGCAGGTCTTCAAAAGGGTGTGTATCCGTGTACGCCTATAGACATCTGATGAATATATTGGTCAAATCAGGGGTTTCACATACCGCGTAGATAGTGCAACCTAATGCATACATATCACACGCCCTTTTGTTCACTTTACGCAATGCATCCCGGGTTTCCGCTTTAAATATCTCTGGAGCCATATAGCCACGTGTGCCAGCTCGGCTGATCTGGGATGTTGCGGTACGGAAACGCTTGTCCGCATCAAAGGTCGATGCAAGTCCAAAGTCTGCCAGACAAGCGCGCTTCTTGTTTGTGACGAGGATGTTATCCTGGGATGAAAACTTTGAGATTTTGATTTTTGAGGGGTGGAGAGCAAATATACCGGTTTTATGTCTCTGTGGGCAACATGTGGTTGCATCGAATGTAGGTAATCCAGGCCCCTAACCACATCTAACATCTGCGCAGCTAATGAGGAGCTTACTTCATGGAAGATGGACTCCTGCTCACCAGCTGTGCTCGATTTGCTCTCGGGTTGCGCACAAGATACTCAGACAAATTTCCCTGCTCCATCCAAGGAGAGACGAGAGCTGTCCTAATATTTGGCCCTCTCTCGGGTATAATGTAAACGCCATAGAATGGCAAGCAATTGGGGTGACGTAGATGCCTCCAGACAATCGCCTCCTTGACAAGGTCCTGTGTATCTCAATAGTCTCAGTCAACCGATGCTAGGTGCTGATGAAATTATACCATCACCTTATTGTACTCAGACGAACTTGTCCATCCGCTTCGTTTAAGAGCCTTCACAGCAACCAAGCGATTCGAAGAACCAATAGTGCCTTTATATAGCATACCGAACCCTCCTTCAGCTCCCGTTGATAAAATACCTTTGATCGTATCCTCGGGAAGATATATACCGCGAGGACAACATCCTGCTTCCTTCGAGAACAACGCAAGAGCATTGAAAAAGTACCTCCGGTACGGCTCGTCGAATTTAACATTAGCTTCCAGTAACTACAAAGTATGTCGGTGTCCAGTGCCAGTTACTTTGAATGCTTAATCCATACGCACATTGAAGAACAATTCTGCGAGTTTTTCTGCCTGAATTCCGCGCTGGACCAAAACATCATCCTTCCGGGGCCCGGTAATACATAGCGCTGCGGAGGCAGCCAGGTTGAGGATGTCATAGTCCAGTATCATCGTGCCGTTCAACAATCTCAGGTTACACCTATGTTCTTCACTCTTGCACTGTGTTTGGGAAGCGTCAGCCAAGTTCCAAGGCGAAAGGAGAACTACATACTGCACGAAGGATCATCAACAGCTCATTCTTCACTTCATCGAAGAACAGTATGGGCCAGGTAATATCGTGGTTTTCCCAATCCTCTAACAGCCGTTTCAGCTTCGATAGCTCGTAGGACCAATTGCTCTTCGAGAACCAGCTACGATTGGGACACACGACCAAATGTGTATAGGTATAAGCCACTAAACCCTGTCACATGAATGAGACAACGAGCAACGAACGGAAAATCAGCTTACCGGTAAGACGGGAGCCTTTTCGACCAAGCCCAAACAAGTTTTCTTATCATCATTGCACGGAAACCCCTGGAAGCTTTCCACGATCTTGATGATTTCTCCCTTGGTAGTACGCTGCAACACTTCGGCCTCTCGTCTAAACTCCGTCTCTCTCGACTCAGGCTCTCTTTCATGCCCGTCCACTGCAGTGTACGGCGCAGAACGGGTGCGGCACTTGAGCCACATTTCGAAAGAATTTGATTTTTCGGGCTGTTTGAGGTTAGTTGTCACCCGTTGGGAGGTATCACCGGAAGTCGTCGGGGCTGTAGAGTTCGACTGAGTAAAAGGCGCACTCGAAAGGTAGTAAGCGGGAGAATCCTGTATGTCGGCCCGAACCTGAACGCCAGATTGGGGGGCACGTGAAGGTAAGGCACCGTGATACTCTTCATGAACTACAGAACCATAGTATGAGGGATCTAGTCCCGCCGCATGGTATATCTGCGGGTCATTGCCAGCGATATGCGATGCAATGTGACGGGTGTACTCGTGATGTTTGACAGCTCTGTGGCAAATATAACAGTCCATTGACAGGGTTGCGGCAATGATATAATAGGAAAGATATGAGGGGCGACTGACTTCCCGTGGACGGCGCCTTAAATACATACATTTCATGCGAAGCGAACGCCCACAACACGTTCCAAATTCGACGAATCGGCGATGATCGGATGTAAACAATAGTCTCCTGTTATTGAATCATTGTCAACGATTAGGTTCCGCTTAAGAACTTGTCGTTAGCGTAGCAAAACGCACATTAGTTCGGATTAGGGATAACGTGTCGGCGCATTGTGTCTCATTTAGAACTGCGTTGCCAGTGCACTGATTGACGGATCCATGATGCAAGGCCGAGTGGTTGTATTTGCATTACCCAATCTCCTTGAAAACGTCTTTGTCCAGTTACAATATCCACTGTGGGTTCATCACTCGGAATGAAGTTGAGATAAATGCAGGCATCCGCTGACAGCTGGGGTCATCCGTGGGATAGGCTCTACAACGCGTACTTATGTAATCCTCCCACGATGGAGTTATCTTGAGGTCACGACTACCATCAAGTCTTACACTAGTAAGTTACTTGTCAGTAATCATACCTTGTGCAGCTGTCAATACCGGCTCAAATGTGAAAGTTGGTCCAGGAGGTAAGTATCATATCTTTCCAGTCCTTAGTAGCGATAGAAGGTGGTTTCCAGTCATCTCACGCTATGTACCTCACTGGTGCCAGCGCTTTGACGACTCGCTAGAGATAAAACCGCATCTGACTTGGCAGGCCATGCTACGATTACCATCGACGTGACTTTTCCCATGCACCAACCCCTCGGCGTCAGCTCTGCACAGACCATAGGCATTCATCATGACGAGGACCTTTCCACTGCCACTCTTCCTCAAGCGGCACCAGACTGACATCCACTCCTTCCTGAGAGGCTCTGAACTCCATCCAATCGAGTGCCCCCTGAGCTGTCAGGCGGTCCGATGGATCAGCACTCCACAAGTTCTCCACGAAGCTCCACATTTCGAGAGAAATGCGGCCTTTTGGAAATCCTGGTCGACGTCCAGACAAGACAAACGCACAAATGCAGTTGTCCTGCAAGTTTTGGAAAGGATGTTTACCTGCGTAAGCCTATAACACCCAGTGAGGTCGTTGTTGAAACAAGGGTTAAGTACTGCGTACCGCGTAGATGGTGCAGCCTAATGCATACATGTCACACGCTCGCTTGTTTACTTTACGCAAGGCGTCCTGGCTTTCTGCTTTAAAAATTTCTGGTGCGATGTATCTTCTGGTACCAGCCATGCCGTCTTGAGACGTTATGGCACGGAAATTCGTATCGATGGTTTGTGCAAGTCCAAAGTCCGCCAGACATGCACGCCCCTTGTTTGTAATGAGGATGTTATCCTTGAAGCCAGAAATAACAGGTGATTGGTGAAGCTTAAGCCATAGGTATTGAAGGTGACACACCGGTTTGATATCTCGATGAGCGACATGTGGTTGCATCGAGTGCAGGTAGTTCAGACCCCGAACTACATCTAGTATCTGATCCATCAATGAGTAATCACTCTCGAGAACTTGAGTTCCTCCTCACTAATGATGTTCGGTTTGTTCTAGGGTTGCGTTCAAGATACTGGAATAAAGTTCCATGCTTCATGAGAGGAGAAATGAGAGCAGCCCCGAGATTCAATCCATCCCTGGACATAATGTAGACACCATAAAACGGGAGACAGTTGGGGTGTCGTAAATGCCTCCAGACAATCGCCTCTCTGGCGAGGTCCTGCGTGTCATGGTCAACCCATTTTAAATGAAGATCAGAGTGCATCGTCACCTTGTTGTACTCGGACAAACTCGTCAAATTACTCCGCTTCAGGACCTTCACGGCAACTAGACGACCTGGAGAACCAATAGTGCCCTGGTAAAGTTCACCAAATCCTCCTGCAGCTCCTAACGACGAGATATTTTCTATTGCACCTTCGGGAATATAAATTCCCCGGGGGCAGCACCTTACTTCCTTGGACAGCTTGACAAGGGATTTGAAGAGGTGCCTCTGATACCACCCTTCGAGTCCGACATTCGCTTCAAGCAACTGAATGGCCCGTGAGTATCTCCTAATATCAACCTTCTATACACGGCTCACATCGTGGAATAACTCGATCATCATTTCTGCCTTGGCTCCGCGCTGGTCCAGAATATCATCCCTGCGCGGGCCAGTTATGCATAGCGTCGTCAGGGCAGCCAGGTTAAGGATGTCATGGTCTGAAACTACATTTCCATTCAGTGATCCCAGGCTGCATTTATGCCCAGCATGGGTCCTGGTCTAAAAACTATTCAGTTTACAAAGCGGAAACACGAGAAACCACGCACTGCACGCATAATCTTCAGTAGCTCATCCTTCACGGTATGGTACGACAGTACGGATGAGACACTGTCATATTGTGCCCAGCGCTTTACCAACTGTTTCAGCTCGGATACCCGGCCAGACTGGTCGTCGATTGCAAATAATCCCACAAGCAATGCCGAGAAAGGCCCGCGGCGAGGACAAACGACGAGATGGGCGTAAACGTAAGCCACCAAGCCCTGCCCCAGAACATGAGACAGCATGATACAGATGACGCTTCATCCTACCGGGAAAATCGGGGTCTCTCGAACCAAGTCCAAACATGTTTTCTGATCATCGACGGACGAAAACCCTTTGAACTTCTCCACCATGTTGATGACGTGTTCTTTGGTGGTACGCCGTAGGGTTTCAGCAGCCTGTACAAACTTCTGTTGCAATTCATATTCGTCTTCTCGCCCATCCCCATTCACTGGGGCGCACTGCACACGAGCCCTGCGGTTGTTCAACCACGCCTGGAAGGTGTTCGGCCGAGTGGGCTGTTCCGTCTGCCTCGTGCGTTGTGTGGTCAAGGGAGAAGCACCTCCATGGTAGTGTTCGTAAGCGACTGTAGTTGGTGAGACGAACGAGGGATCAGGCTCAGGCTCAGGCTCAGGCTGATAACCTACGCCCGCCCCATCTCCGGCAAGATGCGAGCCAACATGGCGAGTGTATTCGTGACGTTTGACGATACTGTGACAGATATAGCACTCCATCTACGAGATGGCAGAGTGGGAAGGGGTATGGGAAGTATGACGAACCCCCTCCTGACATACGGTCATTCAAATGCAAGCTGAACACTTACGACACGCCCTGAAAATAAGGCCTTCTAGCTCGAGATGAGCTTGTCCACTAACGTGGTCCCTGATAGAATGCAAGGAATCAGTATTAGGACAAGAACATATGCATAATGTCCTCGTACCCGTCACGGCCACCTTGTACTTACTGGTAAGGGCGAGTTGTGGGTCCATGTGAATTCGAGTGTTGTACTTTTTTCGGGGTTGTGGTTGAGTTGTGTGGGCTATGTTATTATCATTGTCCCTCGTACGGAAACCCATTCAGTATTTCGTTGCGTCTAAGTACACGTTGGAGAGCACTTTCTGAATGAGAAGCTATTCAAGCCGGCACCACTGGCAGCACTTCAACTTTGATGTGAAGCAATCGATGGGTTGACTAAGCATACCTCGGCCAAAGAGGCCATCACGTGCACTGATCGGAACGCAGACCTGGCATATGTCATCACAGAAACCTCTACGCGCCCACTCCTCGTCTAGCAACACCGGCGGACCTGCGTCCCCGCATTCCAGGTAAGCTCTTGACACCATCTACCCAAGCGTTTCCCGAACCGTCAGGCGCTCCGATGGCGACCGGGCTCATACAGTAAGTTCCTCATAAACCACCACATCTCGGGAGACATCCCGCGCGGCGCAAAGAGATATTCGTCCCGATGCCTGAGATCGGAATGCCATTCCCGGGGGGCCGCTAAACGTATATGCCTGTACACATCCCATGAGGCCGTCGTTCTATCAAGTGTTAACGACGCACCGTATAGATGATACAGCCCAACGAATACATGCCACATTGTCGTTTGTTTGCAGTCGTCCTATGCCAGGCTGTAGGAGCTCCGGAGCCTTGTACATCGATTCGCGAGCGTTTTCCGCTCCGGTGAATTTGGATTCGGGGTAAACATAGTGTCCAAGAGCTGATTGCGCGTCAAGGGAGCGCAAGTTCACAAACTACGTCTAATATCCAAGCAGTCAGTGAGAAAGGGCCCCGCTCACCAACTTGAGTCGGTTTATTGTTTTATTTTGGGAGAGATGGCGGCTTCCTACTCCATCTAAGGAGAAGCGATCATGATAAGAGCCCCACCATCCGATCTAACGTAGATAACAAATAGTGGCAAGCAGTTGGGATGACGTTGGTGACTCTAGACAATGGCGAATTCCGGCCGCGCTCAACCCGATAGGTGGTCGCCGAAGACGACTTCGTTCTTGGACAGTACCGCGTTTCGCCCGACAACTTGAAAAAGGGCAGGCGAAACTCCTCTCCGAGTTCAGCATTGGCCTAGAGCAACTGAGGGGCCTGTCAGTCTCTCACGCTAATCACTTCAAACCATCCAGACAAGACTTACACCGTGGGAGAACATGATGCATGATGCATGATGGACGGTTCCGCATCAGTTCCGCGCATCCCCAGGTTATAGCCCCTCTGTGAACCAGTGACGCATGGCGCTGCCAGGGCGCCCGAATTGCGGGTGTCATGCATGTCATGGCGCAACAGGACCCTCCTATTTAGTGATTCAGGGTTGCAGAGCGGAAACTATATGAAAATCACACCGCACGAATAATCTCAAATAGCTTGCCATTGATAGTATCGCATACCAACCCAGCACCCCACCAATGATGTCAGTTTCTTGATCGGCTTGGATACGTCGTCGGGCCAGAACCTTTGAAGCAACCCTGGGATCAAACTACGGCAGGTACACGCGACCGCGTGTAGTAAGCCCTAACAAGCCGCGTGACACAAACGAGCCAACGAACAAAGATAAGGCAGCCTGTCAAGGTAGGCATTGCGTGGAACTCCCTCGAACGTGTTGATAATACCAACGACATCGTCACTCCTCAGGAGCCCGCATCCCTTTGATGCTTGTGTCGGTGCCTGCGCAAATTGTATACGCCGACTGTTGACCACCTCAGCGAGAGCAAAGAGATATAAACCACCATGAGGCGGATCTGAACGACTGGGGTTGTGACGCGTCTCATCTACCGAAGAATTTTCCGCAAATAAAGCACGTCGAGGGCGAGATGGAGTCTGAGATCCATACGGTGGCGGATGTCCACAGACGATTACGCTTCTGCCGGAGCATCTGCAGCGAGACGCGCGCCTTCCATGCAATGCGAAGCAATATGGGTCGCTATAGGCGTCTGGGCCAACGACGAAGAAAAAGCGCGCCGTCGACAATAGACCGGTCGTGCGAGCACGCGTGCTATCGGTATTGCGGCAAACCCGACCTCAAGGGCCTGCGCCCACGAAACAGCTGAGATATGTCAGTTCCCACTGTGAACTGGACTTTATACCAGATTTGAGAGGGTGTCGTCGATGCAACAAAAGTAGCAGAGCGCCAGATCACGGTTGTGCACGAGCAAAGTCATGAAAGGAGAAGTGGTTGAGCGCACACGTCTAACGGAATCAATTTTGGCCTCTGGAGGGTCGCGCTAGCATCGGCGAAGATGAACTTGAAGCCATCGATTTCGTCCGAGTTGTGAAAGAATTTACATGCGATATTCCGGGGAGACCTACTGTCACAGTGAAATTTGAATGGTGTGGTTCCAATTCCCGAGTCACTCGGGCTTATGTCAGGCGCAGTCCGATTTGGCTTGGTAGCCGGCCCCGGCAATCCAAGCCCCGGCGATAATTGTTCAAACGTTCACCGGCGGCCGCAAGGTCAATCTACGCCAGCGCAACGACCAGTCTCAACCAAGCCTAATTCTACGCCCGTCAAAAGGCTTCCGCTGCGGATTCCATATATATACGCGTATTAAACCCGGCCGTCAGAACGATTGGCACTCCAGGGCCGCGACAGGCTATCCAAGGCGATACTCGCATTTGACCTCGTACGACGTGCCACTGGCAGACACAAAGTTAGGTCCCAGCCACGGTCCAAGTCAATGTACCCCTGGCGGCAAAGTGGGACCACGGTCGCTGGTGGCGCAAATCGCACACGACCAAGACAGGACGAGTGTCGTGTGACATACATTTCATTGCGCCTGTCTTGTCTCACATGGATATGTAGACCTCGAACCGGAAGGCAGCGAGGCTATTCAGACACGTCATCCGAGATGGGGGTGGTCTTCTCGTCGGCGCCGGCGTGGCGATCCTTGTGAGCGTACCCCAAACTGCCTAAACGAACATCGCCGGCGATGAGAACGCGTCCCTGGATATGAATCCCGCCTGATGACACCCAGAATACGTACACGGGCGAGAACTCAAGAACGCCGTAGCACATTGCATATTCGCGGGTCGAGACCCCTCGTAGCCTATTGCGGAGCTTATCCGAATCGAGAGACGCCCTTAGGCTCACGGGTGTGTGAGGATGTTCTACTCCAAGAGATGGGCTACGTGCTTATCAGGTCTGCGAATCGGGAATTGCATTTTTCGATGGTCAGGAGACCATGGTCGAGAAGTTGGTCTGGATGCAGATGCGAGACGCTCTCAATGTACCTGGCATATCGATCGACAATCCGGGTGAATGATCGCGTCCACCGGGTGGTTGAAACATGCGCGGATTGGCCGACGCAATCTTATATTTGTCGGTGGAGCGTATTCGAACCGATCAGTTGATATGTCAACTTGCCGGGCCATTGGTGAAAGAGGACGATCGCTGCGACCTACGGCATCGTGGTCCTATTTCCAACCGCCACTGATTCCAGGGGCCCACTAAAGAAAGCACAAAACGTCCGGTTGACGGCTTGGTTGATAGCGCCCGCGAGATTAGAAAGAAGGTGCGCGCCCCGGATAGTGGAAACTTTGCGCCACAAGCGGGGTCGGAGAGCTAAGTGAACGAGAGATTAGTTGGGATCACATGAGGTATAAAGGAGGTCCCTTTGCGCAAGCATGTGTAGATGGAGAGTCTAGTGGGGAGTAGGTAGAGTATCTGGAGTCTCTTATCGAGCGGACGGCAATGCGGAGATGACAGCGCGGTATTGGGTTGCCTTAACAGATTATGAAGTGGTTGGCATCGATGGCTGCGCCGACTGTGGACCAGGTGATGGCGGGGATTGTGTGTAGGGTGGAGCGCGTCGTTGGAGCGCAGCAGATCCCTGTTCTATGTAGAGAATCAGGTAAGTGGAGCATTGGACGATTCTGTGTCAGGATCGGTGGCCGGCCGAGATGCGACAGGGCCATCGAGACATTCTGACTGTACAAGGCAATGGGGGGTGCTGGAAACGAAGTGGCGACAACACACGGGCGCCTGATGTCCGGCGAAGGATATTCTCATGCCAGGGCCACTATGTATATCGATGGGGGTGCTGTGTGCATACGGATCCGTCGAGGTCCGATGTCCGCCTGGACGGATGGCCGGGAAGGGAGAGTCGTGGAGCCGTGCTAGGATGAGTTGGTGGCCCGGGAACGGCCGCGCGGGTTGCGGAGGGCCATATAAGTAGAGAATTATCGGCTGGGAGTGATCGGAGACGGAGCGCGGTGCGATTTGGGGGTGTGACCCCAGATACTATTCCGGTGCTCAAGTGTTGGGCCAGGAGAGCGATTGTGCAGCGATAAATGCGATTGGCGTTTGCGAGTGGCACCACTGGGCAGGGAGGAGGGATTGGATATCGAATAGCCGGGTGACGGAGGGATGCGAGGTTGGGACGATGGTGCAGTGGCGCCGAAGCAGGGCACGCGTGTGTTGGGCGAGGCTTGACAACTCTCGCACGATCACGACGCGTCCCCTATACATACCCTGCACTCGGACTCGCCCTGCCTTGCCCCATGTCCATCCCGCGTCCCCCCTCCCGCTCAGAACGCCTCCTCCGCGACGCCCTCCGCAAGGACGACGACCTCCGCACACACGTCGCCACAGAAGACGGCGACGACGACGACGACGACTTCTTCCAGTCCGCCATCCTCTTCCGCGCACCCGCCCGCAGGCGGAACAGCGCCGCCTCCGTCCTCCCCCACGGCGGCCCTGCAGGCTTCTACATCCCCGACAACGCCGAGAATGCCTCCTATTCTCGTCTCCTCCGCTCGTCCTCCTACTCGGGCTCGTCCCGCTCCGCCCGCTCCCACCGCAGGTCATCCCCCCGCCCCGCCGCCCTCCGCGAGAAGCACGACGAGCCCCCGCGCCACCACGGCGCCCCCCACGAGGCCGTCCTCCGCAGCCGTCTCGACACCGTCATGCACAGCATGCGCATAGACAGGGACAGAGATATCGACGTGAGTCCTCCGCCCCGCACGCCGCCTCTTATGCTCCTCCCCACACCAGCCACTGACCCGTGCCCAGTCATGTACCGCCTCCCTCCCCTCCTCTCTCGGCTCCGTCGCCAACTCTCGCGACTGCTCCCACGAGTCACATCATACCCACCTCACCGTCCCAGATGCTGTCCCATCGCCATCAAAACGTCCTTCCCCCGGTCACCGGCATACCCTCTCCGCCCATGCCTACCGTGCACAGCCGAATTTCTCTCGCCGTCCCTCTTCCCCGCCACGTGTTGCGCCCGAATCCCCACGAAGTCCTCGGTCCCCACCAGGGCTTCGCTCCCCTCCTCGCAGTCCCACGTCACAGGAACACTTAAAACGTTTGCATCCCGATTCACCTTGGATGTACCACCCCTTGCCCCCATCGCCACCCGCCTACTCGTCCTCCCCATCTAAACGTGCCGGCCCCGCCGTCGTCACCTTGGTCCCCAGCCCTCCCATCGTGGAGACCCACACCCACCCAATACGCCATTCCTCCCCTTCCTTTGACCCCGACGCGGCCTCGCATGCTCTCAAGCAGCTCCCCGGCTATGTCTCCTTTGCATCCGTGGCTGGCCTCGGTGCCCCTCCAGAAGAGGACGACAGGCGAACCTCGCGCAGATCTTTCCCTCCCTTCTCTTTCGGCGCTGGAATCAATCGATTATCTGGTCTCGGTCTCGGCAGTGGGAAATGGTGGATGTTTTAATCTGCATGCACCACCTAGGCAGGTGTTCGACGCCACTCTTCTCATCCCGGCGCGCTACGTGTCCACGTAGGTGAGTCACACTCCGAGGGACCCGCCCACGTCCGGATCCCGCAATCACCTGCCAATTCACTGGTCCACATGAAAACCTTTTTCTTTGCCCGCACCCTATGCTAGATATGGATTTTCACCTAGACCACTGTAACTCCCACGCATGGACGCCTGGGGCGCTTGAGGACTCGTCTGTCATTTGTCACTCTCACTGTCATTTCTTTCTCCACGGGACCACCCTGACTTGGGGCATTATGTTGTACATTTCCATCGCCCATCTTGTTGTACCTTGGTAATTTAGTCGTGGGGTATTCTTGAGTTGGATTTGTAACCAATCGGCCGATCGACGCACGACACCACACTGGCTGTGGCCACGTCTCGAGTGCTGTCCCACCCGTCAACGCCACACACCAACTCGGACTAGCGGCGTTGGTGCGCACGCACTAGGGCACGTTCGTATAGCTCTTTGTCCACCGCCAAACATGCGTTTCGTCTTGATCCATGACGTTACACCCACGCGGATCGACCCGACGACAAGTCCCATATGCTCCCTCAACTTTGTCCCCAAAACGTGGCCAATAGGTCGAGTCCACGTTGACTATTTGATCCACCATCGCTCGTATTCTGAAGACCGAACCGGACGTCCCGGACCTGCAAGCCCTATTTTCGATGAGTCGGACGCTCAACGGACGTGCCAGGTTCGGCATAGTTCAGGGACGAGGCAGTTTCGGAGCCTTGAAATTGCCCGCGGGCTTTGTGTGACCAACTCTCCTCGTGGCTCGTCAGATGACACTGAACACGCGGCCAGTGCAGAACACTAGACTGGATGTGTAACGGCCCTGGTCAGGCCGTGATCCGACTGGGGGTTAGAGGGGACTCCAGAGCCTCTTGCAGGACCATTTGTACAAACAACGTCAAACTCGTTTACTAGGGAATGGTCCACCGTTCACCAAGTTGATGGCCCTTGCTTCGGTAGCCATATTACCCCGTGATAAGGTGACCCATTATTCGCTTGCCGGTCCCACTCGTCCGCTCTCACCGCTTGGGGAGAGCTGCAGCCCACTGATGCCAACAGGGCCGTCACATGAACCCTCATTGGGAACGCGACTTCCCTCCCTGAACATCATGAGAATCCACGTCCTTTCATTATGGCCCATCCCGTGCCTCTCGAGCGCCTTTTCACCGCATCGTTCACGCCGGAACCTCTCCCAGATGTGTCCGATGCACGCCCCGAACGTCATCGTTGATGCGTTGCGTTCACATGACAAGATCCGCCCTGTGAAGCCCGAGAGACCGATTAAGATCGGTCTTTATGGCATTCCCGTGTGGATTCCCTCCCATGGGGCACTCTCTATTACCCCAGGTCGTGTGATTCAAATTCGCCATTGTCTGCTGATTCGCTCCGTTTACCGAACAGGCACAGGGTCGCACTTGTGAATCTAGCGCGGCCCGAGTGTTGACATGCTCACTTGCTGACCCATCCTGCTCGCAGCGCGAGTGGGCTCACGACGTAGGTTGACCCTTGTTTGACGTTTGTCTCTACCCTGTTCAGGAACAAGCCCTTCTTCAAGATATGTAGTCTCCTTATAGTGACCACATCACAGCAAGGATGGGCGCAAGCCCACCTCGCGCGCCTTTTAGATAGGGCTTAGCCCACCATACAAGGTACGCCAATCCCAGCCAACGTAGGACCCTTGCGCTGCACCCACTACGCCTTCCAAATCCAGCCGAGTGAAGGCGTCTCGTACGTATTTACGCTGGCTCCACGATGAGGTCCCACTGCCTGGCGAAATGGACATGTCAACCAACCGCATCAAACACGGGCACGATGCGAACCCGTTCGCGCTTAATGATCCCTCGCGTATCTCTGTCGTTTATGGTTAGTCCAGGCCACCCATTGGCATACACCCAAGTGCATTGGCACACATCCCTTTTTCGATCAATTAGATGCTCATGGTGGCGTTATCGTCGACCGCTCCGTGGCGTTCCCTCGTCCGTTGTCTATTGCAAATTCAGATTGGGGTCAATGGAAGCGACGCAACATCGCTGGGATCTCTTCTGGCCGCCGAGCAATGAAACGCTGCTGTGGAGTCATCAGAGGGACTCTGGACAGGTCCGTGGGACAGGATGTTGGCACAGGTCTCCGTTCCCCCCCTCTCTTTCTCTGCACGCGCGCAAAAAATAAAGAGGCCCGATGTTCTGGACATGAATGATGTCCGTCAAGGTGTGCACTCAAGCTGCCCGTTCCGACCCTGCGTCATCATTCCGTGCACCGTGGCTCTACAAAGGTTCCGTCTGTCTGGGGCTATCGAAGACGCGACTCGTATCACGTCGGCATGCGTGCCATGTTGCGGGTCGGTCGCAACCCATGACGAATGCGCGCTGACTCGGGAATTTTTTTTTTTAGTGCGTCCGGTACACGGTACGACAGGCATGGAAAAACCGTCACTCGGTGGGTGATCGCCGGCCGGGCGTCGTGCACGGTACGGACCATGTACGCCCCCTTTTTTTTTGCTCTTTTCTATAATATTTTCCGTTCGTTAGCGGCCGACGGCTCGCTTGAGCCGTTGGGCGCAGCACCTTTTCGTGCCGCGTGTTTTCAATGAGGGACTTCACCGGTCACAACGTGTCCGCTCCTCGTCCTGCCGTCAGGGCGGACAATCTATCCGTTCTCGGCCCTCGATCGCGTCGAGCAAAACCTTTTTTTTTTCTTTTTCTTTTTTCCTTTCCTTCTTTATATTACTGTCTGGCGTTGCAGGATGCGGATCTTCGTTGGCCACGCCTCGTCCACTAGGGCAATATTCAATGGCGTCGTTGAGGGCACGTTGAGTTCGGTTCCGGGGAGTGGGGTTCTCGCGGGCCTTTTTTTTTCTTTCCTTTCTTTTTTTGTGTGCGTTCATTCGGTTTTGGGGTGTATTGATACGCGTGAGTGGGTACGTCATAGTATGGGGGTGCGGCTGCTCCTCTTACATAAAAATAAGAGAAGACGGAAAAAAGGAAGGTCAGGTTTGACATCTGGCGAGGGCTTTTTGTGTAGTGGTTCTTGTCTGGACGTCGGCCACGCGAGGCATGACGACCGATTTTAGCGGACAGGGTCGTGGCGCGGGCCTTTTTGTGCGCTTGAGTAGAAAGGCGCCACAACCGGTCTCGTCACCAGACGAAAACAAAGACATGGATGACAAGTGCGTATAACAATACATATATATGCAATATATACTTGGACGTGTGTAGACTGTACATGTGCTCTAGTGTCAACGTGCGAGAATATCCGACAACAATAACAAAGGGAAGAAAAGCCTACTTGGCATAAGGACTAACCATAAACAATAACAAAAAAAAGAGAACAGGCGTCCATGTATAGATCATCGTGAGCGCCATGGCGCCCACACGTGCGCGTTCGTCAGGCAGTCCTCCCGAACAAACGGCATGATACCGTCCACACTGGGCGAGTACACCATAGGCGTACGCCTCCCGCCAACCAGCCAGCGAAAGCACCCGGCCGGCGGCATATCGACCGGCTGGAGCGCACGCGTCTGGATCGTCTGCTGCAGACGCATGATGGCGGCCACCCCGTCGGCGCTCCCCGGCGGTGGCAGTGCACGCACAATCGCTTGGAGTCTCCGGGGGTCCGGCTGATGGTATTGATGGTGGTGTGCGAGCGCGTCAACGTCCTTGTCGTCGCCATCACCACCCGGCGCACGCCACCACTCCCGTGCGACCCCGTCTGAGGGCGCGTCCCTGACGACGATCAACAGGGGCCGTGTGGCCCCGCCGTACGATCCGGAAAAAGCCGCAGCGGCCCGCCGGGCGGCCCCCGGGTCACCGCGCACCGAGGCGCACATGATCAAGAGGTCGGCGTCCCGGAGCGCGATGTGCTTCTTGAACCGGCTGCCGGCGCGCAGGTGGTGTTCCCGGATGCGGTACACAAGGAGCGGGCTCCGCCCGACGTCCATGAGGCGGCCGCCCTCAAAAGGCGTGTCCTTGACGTACGCCGTCGGATCGAGCGGCCGGTCCGGGAGGTCGTGGAGCGCGATGATGGGCGTCGGTTGCGCGCCGTCGGGTCGCGCGGGTCTGGCCATCGCGCGTACGTCCGCGAGCGCGGCAGAGACCCAGCCCTCGCGTTCTGCCGCCCAGCGATCGCGTGCACATGCACTCGCGAGAAGCGAGAGCATGGTCCGTCTGGACGCGTGGCAGCGTTGCCTCAGAATTGGCGAGTTGACCTTGTCCGCGTCCAGGGTCGTCACGCAGGCGTGTCCGTCAAAGTGCATCCGGAGGGACGACACCTCGCGCTCGTTGATCGTCCACCAGTCCTCCATCTCGCCTTCGTGGTTCTCGAGCCCGGTCACCACGGCCACGATGGGCACCTTTTTGCGGCAGATGGCCGAGTAAAAGAGGTTGTAGTTGCGGAGCAGTGTCTTGCGCAGACGAGAGGCTCTGACGCAATATACGAGCAGGTGGATGCCGTGGGCCCTGCTCAGATCGTGCAGCAGCTGCTTGAGGTTCTCCTCTGCAATCTCCGCAGGGACCGTTCCGTAAACGCCTTCGTCGAGGCCTGCCGTGTCCCAGATGGCGTACGTGGCGCCGTCGACCTCTACGTCATACTTTGTGTGCTGAAATGTGCAGCCTTTGGCACTACTCGATGTAGCGGCGATTGGTCGACCAGCAATCAAGTTAATCAGAGAGCTTTTGCCGACGCCGCTCTCGCCAAAAACGACGATATTCTTGGGAGAGTCTCCCGCGCGCTGCTGCGGATTAGAATTGAATGCGCCACCACGAGCGAGACGGGGAACAGAACACGCACGGTCATTGATACGCCCTTGCGTCGCGACATCCGCGAGGTCACCTAGAAGACAGTGCAATGAGTCGGGTCCTGTATACTCAGGGTGGCCTTCTTATAATATGCAGCGCGCGCCGTGTGTATGGGCCCAATGAATCAGCGGCGGCGCTCATGGTTCCAGGTTGACAGAGGCGAGGTACGGCGCGGACTTTTTTTACCCGTTCATGTGTCGTCTTTGGGCCGGATGTCATAAGGCAGCGCTTGAACAAACAAGTTTACTGGCTTAGTGGGGTGCCTTGAGCAATTCCCCGTTCACGGAACGCGCCGTACGCGTGATGAAATGAAGGGTGCGAGTGACAGCGAGATGAACACGCACAGGCCGTCAAACGACCCAAGCATGCGTTGGCCTGCAGGCGGAGAACAGAGCCTTGTACGATGCGCTCTTGGATTTGCCCTGCGGATTGGACTTGGAGGTGACCGCGGTTTGGGCAGGTCGGTTCCTCGTTGAAGTTTGATGCCTCGGCGGTTGAGTGGGGTGTACGAGTGTGCGCTCCGACATCGTCGTGTGAAGGGATGTATGTGCGCCCACTTGAAACCCACCGTGACCGAGTTGACCTAGTGGCACGCGAAGTCGTCCACGAATAGCATAGTGTGCAGGAAAGATAAGCCGGCGTCATGCCAGCGTGGGCAGTTGGAGACTCAGTGGCCGGGGACTGTACACAATAGCGACGCTTCTTTACGTCTTGTGAGAGATGGAAGAATTCCCCAAGCTGATTCCGTCGGACATGAATGAAGCTGATTTATTGGTTTGTAGACGCCGGTGGCGACGAGGACGATCAGTGGGGCAAGACGCACGAAGATCAGCGGCGTCGACAAACACCTCGGACTCGGAGGAGACCCAAGCTCGGCGTACGAATGCATGCATTTCAACTACACTTTACTTTATGTACACTGGCGCCTAGGCCGATGGCAATAGGGTAATTAGTCGGAAAATGTGTTACATAGATAAGCTGGTGGGCGCCAGGCTAAAACCAGCACTATTAAGGGTGCCTTGCGTTGTGACATGACACCACCGGGGCGTAAAACAATCAGTAAATAGAAACCTTTTTTTTTGTCATCCACAAGGATAAGTTGCTCATGAAGGCCGTGCATGAGCCGCGTCATCGTGTTTAGCCGACAACGCGACATGTTATACATGCGTGCCAAGAGCCCCTCGGGGTGGTATCTCCAGTTTGACACCCTCTGGGATGGTTTCATTCCCGTTGACATCGCCATAGTAGGAGCCCGGTCGACTGAGGCGCTCCCTTGGCCGTGAGACCGTTGTTAGGAATGATGAAGGGGCCCACTCGACAAGCTCGTGCCGTGGGGAAGGCTGTGGGGAGACACGAGCAAAAGCCTGTGCAGGAGTGCCAGGCTTTGAACCAGGCATGATGTCGACTTGCGACAAAAGCAACCGTGGGATGGTGTCAGTGTGGCCGAACAGGGGCGATGCGGCCCGTGAGGGAATGACGTCGGGGTGCGCTGGTGGGTGTGAGGTAGCAACGAGGCTAAAACCTGTCCGAGCTGCGTTCTCCTTCTCGTGGCTCCGAACAGTGGCGGATAAATCAGCTCTCAGGTGCTGAGATGAAGGCTTGCGACTCTGATGTCGACTGACTAGCCGACTTGCTGCATTCGGAACAGCCAAGAATGCACGACTATCAGCGGCCACCGCTGGGGACCCGTTGACAATAGCCGACAGCGCAGCATCAACTTCTTTGAGGAACGTGGCAACCTCTTGGTCGCCTAGGTTGGCAGTGTCAAGGCAGATCTGAGCCTCATCAAACTCCAGAGCCTCCCTACGAATGCTCGGAGCGCGAGTACTCGGAACTATTCCTTGCCTGCTCGCGGGTGCCTGCGTGGACGAGCATCGCAAGTCACCGCCTTTCTGGAATTGCCGCGGGGAGGTGGACGGAGCGATGGAATACATGGAGGGGTTTGGCTCAAATTTCTCATACTCATGGGGCCTCGGAAGGTCAAGAGAGGAATTACGCAGTTTGACAGGCACGTGGACAGGGGGTACTGAACCGTTTCTGTATTTCCTGACTTGACCTCTCGGACCGACGCAGCTTGTATCGATCGTCGGCCTTTCTTTCCTTTGTTTGGAACTGGGGGAGGATAATGCGCACTGGGAGCTTTCGGAAATCGCTGACTGGGCAGGCGTGGTGGCAGCCGTGCTCGGAGACTCCACAATTGATGTCCGTGAGAAAGGTGATAGACCAGAGCCGCTAGTGTTGGTAGTGGACGTCTTTGGTTGTGGACTTCCCAATGCAGCAGGACGCGAAAAAGGAGATAGTTCATCCCCAAAGCCCGGAGATATGGAGAGGCTTGAAATACAGCTCGTGCCCTGAGTAGCGGATAACGTGTCCACGTGAACGCTGGGACGTTTGATGGTTACCTCCGAGTCGCATGATGAAGGGGCTAGCGGGGAGTTACCGCGCGAAGGGTTCGCAAGGGTAATGCTGATCTGTGGGATAGTGCCATGCTCAGAGTCTTCGACGTATGTGGAAATGTATGTGGGTTCGGTCGTCTGCGGAACAGACAATGACAGTTCTAACCCTTCGGAAGCCATATCCTCAGGAGGCTCGCAAATAACCGGGGTGAAGCTCCCGATTTCCGCGGGGCAAGGCGACAGTCCAGGTAGATTGTCCTCTTCATCAGCAAGAAGAGACACTGCCGTCATCTTGTCGTCAGAAAACAGGCCCACATCACCCAAAGTGCCCATTTCAGCCATGATTCGATCAACCCCAGATTTTTGGGGAGCGTTAGCGGTCCCACATTGAGGTAATTGAGTCGTCGTCTGCAGATACTGCGGGGTAAGGACGTCAGGGGACGGAGAGGGTGGCTGAAGGGGGACATTAGACGGGCAATGTATCGGGGAAGTGGCAGGGAGGATAAGGGTCTTCGAACGGGTAAGGGGTACTTTCGACTCCGATTCTGCTAGGGACAGCTTTTCCAAAACAGCCTCGGGGAAAGGAGGCCGTGAGGATGGTCCAAATGGCTCCTCTCTGAAGGAGATACTGCCACGCGTGGGCAAATGCTTGAGACTATCGCTCGAGAGGGCCGTGTCAACGATCGAGAACGCGATGCTTCCCATTGCGGTGCTACTTGGGTCCGTTCTCGTGGAATCGTACAATGGAAGCCGAATGACTGGCCATGACGTAAATTATCAGGACGGTCGTAAATAGCTCAAATGAAACTTGCCTCCATCGCTGGAGCTCGTGTCCAGCAGCTCGCTAATGCTCTGCGGACGCGTCGTGCGGACGACTTTATATCTGCCTGCGCAACAAAAAATCTTTCTCTTCTTGGCGAGAATGTGTATTTCGCACTGAGAAACCGAGTTTCCAACACTGGGGGCGATTGAGTGTCGAGCCCCATAGCAAGTAAGATAGTCTTACAAAGCGAATGGCTCCCGCCATGTGTGGACGCCGGCGTCCAAGGTGCTCTCAAGAGATTCTTGAATGTTTCCATCAAGGGTGATGCGGATACGAAGTTCCTGATACCTTGAGACGTCGGTAGCCCGAATCTCTGAGGGCATGATCGTCAACAAGTGCAGACGCGATATGGAGCAGGACGCACGCAAAAACTCCAAAGCAGAGCTGATAGGGTCGGTCATGTCTTCTAGTCGGGGAGCTAAATGACAAGGGTCGACATATACGGGCTTGCCGTAGCAAGTGAGAGGGGCAATGGGCAAGATGAATGACGGCCGGCTTTTATGGACGAGTCTGTTGAGACAAGAATATCAAATCTGACACAGGATGGCGTGTCGTCCGCGTGGTAGGAATATGAGAGGGAGCTTGGGAGCTCGATGAACAAGATGGGATGGGAGTGGAATACGGCGGCTCAAGAAGGGCGTATATACTGATCCGGACCTTGGTGGGTCATTGAAAACGTCTGAGAGAGGACGTCTGGGGACGTAGGAGAGGGAAAGCCGGCCAAACAAAGCGTCCGTCACAGAAGACGAAGGGAGGGGGATGAAATTAAATGATGGCACCAAAAGAGGTGAGTGTATGACAAGGTGGCCAGCCGAAATGTGAATGCTAGATCAGTAGGGAGAGTTGTGGACCAGTGGACGGTGCGGTGGACCAGCATCAGTCGTGAGGAAGGAGGGACTGATTGGCTAATAATGGACTGGCACGTTGCCCATTTAAGAAGATCTGCGATGCCGGCGCGAAAGGTTGAGATCCCGGTGCAGTGTGGCCCAGAGTGCGTTAGAGATGGGACATGTGTGTGTCGCTGAGTCGAAAGAGACCCTTGAGCGTGGCTCTCGGAATAGTTGTGTTGGACCTCGTTCCATTCTCATGAAGCAGGATGACAGCGACAACACCCTTGATCGCAAAGGTAGGTCGTGTTCTAAATGGTCGTCTGTGTCAAATTAGGGCTTCTGAATGTGCACCGAGGATGCCACGTTTAGGATTGGGATGGCTCTAGGATGATAAAGTGGACGGATATGCAGCGCAGCCAGGTTGATTAGCGAAAAAGGGAAACGAGAAGGAATCGAATCGATGCGCAGCTGGTGGAGCTCGCGGATTGACGAGGGGCGGACCCGGGTGTCTGGGAGCATTGACATCACCCAGGAAGCCTCGGGGATGTTCATATCTCGAGTTTGCAATGGGCTGGATGTTAGGAGACGGTGGTTGTTAATGACTGTGGGGGCTGCGATCCAGATCATGATGGAGCCTAGCCGGCCGTCGTTGTCGTCGTTGAGGACGACGACGAGCTGGTAGTAAAAATATCGTTAGTGCTAGCGGGCAGGGTCAGCCGCCTAAGTCAAAAAGGATAAAGCCGCGTGGGACGCCGACTGGCGCCGTCCAGCCTGAGAGCGTCTTTCTTTCTTTCCTACTCCCACTCGTTCAACAGCCTCCTCCTCATGGCCGCCGTCGCCCCCGCCGTCCAGCAGGCGACCTCCTCCGGCGACCTCACCGACCTCGCCGTCGCCGCCCACAGCGACGACGCCATCCTCAACGTCCTCGCTGCTCGCTTCCGCGCCGACCTTCCCTACACACGCATCGGCGCAACCGCGCTCGTCGTCGTCAACCCATGCAAGACCCTCGCAAACGTCAACGACGCCAGCGCAAAGGACTATGAGGACCGCTGCTACAAGGACACCAAACTCGGCCTCGCCGACTCCCGCAGACCACCCCAGCCCCATCTCTACGAGCAGGCCGCAAAGATTTACCTTCTCATGAGAAGGCGTGTCGAGTCCCAGGCGGTCATCTCTCGGTACGCCCCGCTTCATTTTCTCCCCCACCCCACCCTCACACCGCCTCCAGTGGTATCTCGGGCTCGGGCAAGTCCGCCAGCACTCGCCTCCTGGTCGATCAGGTCCTCCGTCTCTCTGCCCACTCCAAGCGAGAAGCGAAGATCGTCGACCAGATCAAGGCCTTTTTCCTCCTCCTCGACTCCTTTGGCAACGCCAAGACCCCAACAAACCCCAACGCCTCCCGCCACACTCGCTACACCGAACTCCACTTCAACAACCGTGGCCGCATCAGCGCCGCCAAGCTCCTTACATTCGGCCTCGACAAGTCGCGCCTCGTTCGTCTCTCCCACGAAGAGCGCTCGTACCATGTCTTCTATCAACTCTTGGCCGGCGCAAACCCCATTGAGAGAGACCAACTTGGCATCGAGGGCCCCTCCGATTATGCCCTCCTTGCTTCCTCCGGCTGCTACCGTCTCCCTGCCGGTCCCTTCAGCGACGACGGCATTGCCCTGGAGGATCTCCGTGATGCCTTCAAGACGCTCAGTTTCAAGCCCAAGCATGTGTCATCCATCTTCAGTGTGTTAGCTGCCATCTTGTTGCTAGGGAACATCGAATTCGGAGAGGCGGATGCACAGGACGTCTCCGCCTACATTGTTAACATGCCCGTCCTCCAGCAAGTCGCAAAGCTACTCGGGGTCCCCGCAGAGGAGCTGGGCGAAACGTTGACCAACAGGACGACGTATTCCCGCAAGGAACTCCTCACTGTCCTACTCAACGCTCAGCAGAGTGCAGCTCAGAGAGACAAGCTCATGCAGGACCTTTACGCCATTCTCTTCGCTTTTGTTGTCGAAACGGCCAATTATAAGCTTGCGCCTCTCTCTCAGACTCCCTCGTGTTCCGCCACACAAATCGTGTTTCTCGACCAACCTGGTTTCCAGACTCGCGGTGCTCCGGCCACTGGAGCAGCTTCGCCTCTTATTACCGCTCATCTCAGCGGCTTCAACGAGTTCTGTTTCAACTTCACTGATGAAATGGTGGAATCACATGTCCTTCGCAGCATCTTCGACGATCATTCGGGTTTCAATGGCCGAGTTGCCGCTGATGGCATCTCGTTACCGGCCGTCGTAGCGACGGACAATGCGGCATGCATTGAGCTCCTCCGTGGAGCTGTCGCTGAACGTGGTAACAAGAAACCCGCTGGCCTTCTTGGCCTGCTCAACAAGGCTGCCACGTCGTTCAAAGGTGGTCGCGACGATCTTCACCGGGACGGCGAGCTCCTGCAAGACATCACCTCCAAGTTCACCTTCAACTCGTCGTTTGTTTTGCCTTCTCCCGAGGAAAGGCAGTCGTTTGGCATCAACCACTATGCGGGTTCTTGTTCATATGCCATTTCCAACTTTGTGGAGAAAGACGCAGATCTCTTGGATCCCTCATTTGTCACTCTTCTGCGCAGCTCGACGGATTCTCTGGTTGCTAAGCTCATGTCTGGCCCAAGCTTATCCACAGAGAAACATCAGAGCGATCAGGACACAGTCGTTCAGGCACAGGTATCCTCCCGTCCTCTGCGGAATGTCACGCCATTGTCCAGCAACCAATCAGATAATGCACGTCTGAATCCGAGCAAAATCTATCCGGTCACCACCCAATTGAACCAGGCTGTATCGGATGTCTTGGCCAACCTTGAAAATACTCGCCTTTGGACGTTGAGCTGCATTCGCCCCAATGACAACGGATTCTCCAACTCCCTCGACAAACGCGGCGTCAAAGCACAAATCCATTCTCTCAATCTCCCAGTAATGATTTCCCGGAGGTCCATCGAATATATCGCCGAGTTGGATCAAACGGAGTTCTGTGAGAGGTACCGTCCGACTATGCGCGGCTCCACTGCGGAGCGGATTCGACAATGCGTCCAATCGAATGGGTGGATGGAGGGCGTCGACTACGCATTAGGGCGCCAAAAGATTTGGTTGTCGTATTCTGCATGGAAGATGGTGGAAGATGTTCTACGTTCTGCGGAGAAAGAGCAAAAGAAACTCAATCGCGAGGGGTCGGAGGAAGATGACAGCAGTGCACTGGATGATGTCGCCGAGTACCCTCAAACTCCTGGAGTAGATAGACAGCATCGGTTCTTTGACGAACGAGCAATCACCCCGTACCAAGACCCGCCACCAACACCCAGTGTCTACGACAGTTACGGGGGCGCTCCTCAAGTGGCTTCCCCTGGTCTTCCCTACCCTGACGAGCCTGCGTGGGATAAGAAAACAGAGGGTTACGAGGCATTACCCCCTTTGCTTACCAAGGGCGGAGACATGGCTACTGGGAACTCTCCTGACACCTTCGAGGAAAATATCCCGACCACTCGAGTTCGACGCTATTGGCTCTATCTTGTCTGGCTCTTCACAGGTCTTATCCCAAGCTTCATGTTGACACACCTTGGGCGTATGAAACGACCGGATGTTCGTCTAGCATGGCGAGAGAAAGTGACCATCTTCGTGCTCATCCTCCTCGCCAACGGTCTGGTCCTCTTCTACATCATCGTCTTCGGTATCATCCTCTGCCCTGATTTCGACACTGCATGGAACCCTGCGGAAGTCGCACAACATGATACGACCTCGAACTATTGGGTATCTATCCAAGGCAAGGTCTACGACGTCACCAACTTCGTCAAGGGCGATCACAGCGATATCCAAGGCGATCCGAGCAACAACCAGGCCACGCTGTCGGCACTAGCAGGCACGGATATGACGTACTACTTCCCGCCGCCTCTCTACCAGGCATGCGCTGGCCTCGTCAGTGACGCGACAATGAAAATCGACATTCAGAACACCACAAATTACATGTATGCGCAAGCTTCGCATGCATCTGGCAAGAACGCATTGACACAACAAACGGCTCTCGCTAATGAAAACTGGTACACGCAAACGTACATGCCCGCCATTAAGCAGTTCTACAAGGGCACGTTGGTTTGGGAGAATAGTGATATCTTCAACCAGGCAAATGACTCGAGCAGGTACGTTGTCTAGTTTGGAGGTGCACTTACTGGCGCTTGACTCTCTTCAGGATCTGGGGCATCTATAATAAGAATGTCTATGATTTGACAGACTACGTCTATACGATGACGACCACCAACGACAACGTTGCCAAATACAACTTTTTGCCGTCCAGCCTGGTTACTGTATTCCAGCAGGAGGCAGGTGGCGATCTGACGTCGTCGCTCAACAAAGCGCTAGATGCCATGGACGCTCAGAACAGGACGGCCAGCATGGATTGCCTAAACAATGCCTTCTATTGGGGCAAGATGGATTACAGGTACACCCCTAGGTGCCAGGTTCAGAACTACATGCTCTTGGCCTTCTCCAGTATCATCATGGCCTCCATGCTCCTGAAGTGTGAGTGGCAGTCATGAGTAGGCGGCGCTTCTCAGTCTGACATGCTTTGTCTAGTCTTGGCTGCATTGCAACTTGGGACAAAGCGTTTCCCCGAACGTCTTGATAAATTCGTGCTCTGCCAAGTTCCCTGTTACACCGAGGGCGAAGATTCTCTGCGCAGTACTATTGACTCGCTCGCCGCATTGGACTATGACGATAAACGCAAATTGATCTTCATCATCTGTGATGGTAACATCGTCGGTAGTGGCAATGATCGAACTACGCCCGACATTGTGCTGGACATCTTTGGTGTCGCCCCTGCTGCTAGGACTGCCGAGCCGCTCATGTTCAAGTCCGTCGGAGAAGGTGCGCAAAAGCTCAACTATGGCAAGGTTTATGCTGGATTGTACGAGTTTGAGGGTCATGTGGTCCCGTAAGCCTCCTTGTCCAGAGTATGCCAACGGCTGATGGTTTGTCGCAAGATATTTGGTTGTGATCAAGGTTGGCAAGCCGACGGAGCGCTCGAAGCCTGGCAACAGAGGCAAGCGTGACAGTCAGGTCCTCCTGATGCAGTACCTCAATCGCGTGCACTTTGATGCGGCCATGGCTCCCCTGGAGTTGGAGATTTATCATCAGATGCGCAATGTGATCGGTATTGATCCCACATTCTACGAGTACATCTTCACTGTCGATGCCGATACCGTGAGTGCCACAGTCCTTGAATGTGGACTTCATGCTCACACGATCATTGCAGGTTGTCACACCTCCGTCGCTTAATCGGCTCATCGCTGCTACCATTAACGACGCCAATATCATCGGCATTTGTGGAGAAACAAAATTGCAAAATGAGGAAAAATCTTGGTGGACCATGATCCAAGTAAGGTTTCGTTGTCCTCTTGCTTTACTTGTCTCATTAGACCCGCCATTAGGTTTACGAGTACTACATCTCCCACCACCTCGCGAAAGCCTTTGAAAGTCTCTTCGGTTCCGTGTCTTGTTTGCCGGGCTGTTTCTCCCTCTACCGTATCCGCACTGCCGACAAGGGTCGTCCGATCTTCATCTCCAACCGTGTCATTGATGAATACGCCGAGCCGAATGTCGATACACTCCATAAGAAAAACCTCTTCTCGCTGGGTGAAGATCGGTTCTTGACGACGCTTCTTATGAAACACTTCCCTACGTTCAAGACCAAATTCCAGCCTGATGCGATAGCTCGGACCATGGCGCCGGTCTCGTGGCGAGTATTGTTCTCTCAGCGCCGTCGTTGGATCAATTCGACCGTCCACAATTTGTGTGAGCTCGCCATCTTGCCGGAGCTGTGCGGCATGTGCTGTTTCTCGATGCGGTTCTTTGTGTATCTCGATCTCATCAGTACACTGGTGGGTACAATTTTCTTTATAGAGATCGTTTCTCATGGTCTTGGATCCCCAGATCTTGCCTGCCACTGTTGTTTATGTGAGTTCTTTGATCTAGTGGTCTATGATGATATTCATGCAGGTCTACAGCTGGTCTGGCTGATCATCACGGTCGCTACTGGACAATCGCCGTTCCCTGTTATATCCATTGCCATGATTGCCGCGGTCTATGGTTTACAGGTACGTCGCATCTGGAGTAGTCGAGAATACGCCCGGTAATTTGTAATCCTGTAGGCGCTGATCTTCATCATCAAACGAGAGTTTATGCTCATCGGTTGGATGGTGGTGTATCTCCTCTCGTACGTAGTGGCTTCTGAGAGCGCATTTCCTTTCTGACCTTGGCATTCAGGTACCCGGTGTACAGTTTCTTCTTGCCGCTCTATTCCTTCTGGCGCATGGACGAGTTCAGCTGGGGCAACACTCGCGTCGTTCTGGATGACGGGAAGAACAAGAAAGTTGCTACGGACGTCAACGAGATGAAGTTCAACGAATCTATGATTCCGTACAAGAAATGGAGTGGTCGGTGCCAACGTTGACCATTGGTTAGCGGTTTTCTGACGTTCTTGTAGAATATGAAGTAGAGGCTTTCGGCGATAGCATATCCAGCAACAACACGTTGAGCGGCGAACAGAATAGGCACTCCAAGTACCTTCCTGCCCCGGTGCCTCGCCGCCCCGGCTCCCAGCGTCCTTCTGTGTATGAATATCAGTCCGAGGCAGGCGATTTCTTCCGTGATACCAACGCTATGCAAGATCCCCTTCGAGGACCTGCGTCGCGCCCTGCTTCTCGTGCTTCTCGTGCCATGTCCGACTACAACAGAGCGAGCGCAAATTTGAGGCAGTCCACGTTCCACAGTCCATCCCAGGAGCGTTTGATGATAGGTACCCCGGCCAATCAGTTTGGCGTCATGGGTGGCAGCCTCGGCAAGACTCCTCCCCCTGACCCGCGTCTGACGTTGAACTCGGTGAATTTGAATCGCTCGATGTCGCCTTCGCCTGCGGTCAACACTATCCGTCCTCTATCTACGTTCTCTATGGCCACGACCGTATTTGCAGGGCCGAGCAACAACCCGAATCCGTCGGATGATGAGTTGTATGAAGCGCTGAGGACATACCTGAGCACACAGGATTTGATGACCGTCACAAAGAAGTACGTGTTCCCTTTACGCCACCTACTCGTTGCTGAGCATGTGCGACTTTTAGAACTGCTCGCGAGGCCATGGCCGCGCGATTCCCGAGAGCAGATCTGGGACCCCGCAAAGATTTCCTGAACCAATCCATTGATAACATTCTTTCGCAATCGTAGTCAACTTTCTACCGACTCTTTCTTTACGAACATTCATTGCACTGTGACATTGCTCTGACCGGATTTTTGGGTATCCCATTGGACACTACACTATGCTACTCGGACATCATCCGAAGTGCCATGCACTACCTATTTTTAATTAGTTTTATCTCTCTGCATATCCACTACCTGCTCTCTGGACTTCACATCATGGTCAATTAGTTGGACATTATACCGATGCATTAGCAGTGCTCCGTGGCGCCTTATGCGAGTGTAAGTAACATAAATAAGATCGTTGGTCTACAACATAGTATCATGTCAGTCGAATGACGAACATCATCACGATGAACGCGATCAACACAACGATGACGCTCATGATCACGAGACACGTCGTCCCTCCACTCTTGCCTCGGAAATCCCGCAACCGGATCCGCTCCCGCTTCATAAACTCAAAGTTGCCTTCGACCTTTTCCTGCATGTTGTGGATAACCGATCTGTCCTTTCCGAGTGATTCGGAGAAATGGGTGGCGTTTCTGCGTAGCTGGGTCGCCATCACGGCGAGCTGTTCCGAGAGTTCTTCTTGAAGTGCACGCGAGTTTTGAAGGATAGTTGGCGTGGCGTTGATATTGGACGAGGAAGGTGCTGCTAGGGGCCCTGTGGGAACGCGGGGCCGCGCCGGACCGAGTTCCAGTTCCAACTCTGGTTCTGGGGCATCTGGCGAAGACAACAGGAGGTCCTGGACATCAGGTACGGGTGGAGACGGTCCGAATTCGGCTGATCCGGGAAGGAGGGCTGCCGCAGCGGCAGGTGGACTGGCGGTGGAAAGTTCAGCAGTCTTGTGGGCGGGGGACTTGACCGTGGGCGGACGTATCGACGGAAGAAGAGATTTCGGCCGTCGGACCGGGGGAGTTGATTGCTGTACGAGTGGGTTGATCAGATCATCAATTTTGTTGTTCAGATGCACAACGTCGAATTTGAGAACAAAAAGTGCGTACTTGCTCCACTTGGTGCATGTAATCCTCGAGGTGTTGGAGCGTCGTTTTATGGTGTTGGTAGCGACGCTCCTCGGCCCTAGTTGTCGGAGGTTGAGAACACGGTCCGGTGCACGCAGGAGGGAGAATGGAAGGATGGGAGAGACATACGGCGTGGGGTCCACATTGTCGGCCTCTACGTTCTTCAAGAGGAGTCGTGCGTATCTAATTTGCTGCATGGGGCGTGGTCGATGAGTGTGTCAGTGGGAAAGGGGTGAGCTCACCTGCAATGTCGCTTGCGCTTTAATCCATGTTTCCCGCTTGGGCGGGTCGGTCTTAGACCAGTCAGCCTCTTGTATAGCCTGCTCAAGACGCTTCATGAGCCTTGGGAGGTTAATTCTGTCATGGAGAACCTGCTCGTCAGTGCGCATGTCGGCGGTCGTGGCGGTCGTGTCGAATGGACTCACTCGGAATGAGCAGCAGGAAGAAGCCACGTCGGGTGATGGGAAAAACTTTCCTTGTATGGCGAGCGGAGGCATCATTGATGAGTTGCGGCCAGTTTGTTTCCCGAACGACTCGGACGGCAAGACGGCATACTTTGGACCGGGACCAGAAACAGCATGGCATCCTCGAGCGTGCACGAACGACTCAGACATGTCCAGCTGATGGTCGAGTGCGCAGCGAGGGAGCCGCACCCTGCGGGGCGTTCGGTAAGGCGCATACCGACTGTTTACCGCCCTTCCTGACTCACTGTAATCCCGGACGTACACAGCGGAGAGAAGCTCTCCAGGAGCTTATTTCCCTCTCGCACAGCGGTTACCCTGCTCTCAAATCCTATGCGGCGGGCCACATACATATTTTCTTTGCCGATTTTCCACAGCTGGAGGAAGAGGCCATCAATGCCGTCTATGATCTATGCGAAGACCATGACCCAGAAGTGTGGCTCGCGGACTTGGCGGGTTTCTTCTGCGACTGATATATTCCTTGCGTAGGTACGCGTACAGGGGTATCGTGCTGTGACACAAGTGTCGGCTGTACAACACAAGTGGGTAAAGAGGAACGCCGACGTCCTCGTCCAACTCCTCCAAAGCGGTAAGTCTCTTATAGCACACCTTCCCCAGCCATACATTATCTTTCTCTATCTTGATCAACTCTGGCATGCATCCGCTTCTTCTCGATAGATGAACCTGAAGAAGTCAAAGTCGTAAAAGACGCCCTCCTCCAACACCTTAATATGGACCCCCCGGTGACCCTCGGCGTGCTATGCGACCAGATAGTTCCACCTGAAGAAGATCTTGATGACGATGAACGACAGGCGAGAGAACGATCACGTTCGCTCGTCTTGTCTTTCTTGGCAACGGACGCCATGAGTGCGGTACAGAAATATACTGATCCTCCGGGTTCAGAGGCGGAGCATGTACTTGTGACGCAGCTTTTATTGGTGCGCACGCGATCGAGGATGTGTTTCGTCGAGTTCTCTAATCCTCGTGCAGGCTATAACGAGATTGGACACTGACGACGTGGATATGATTGTGAAAAATGTTCTCCTGCGGTTACCTTGCTTCCGAGACAGTCCAGATAGCTCTACAGCCGATAGACTGCTTCAAAGCGTTCTCGACAAGGTTGCAATATTACTTCAAACCCGATCAAACGACCCTGTACAACTGAAAGCAGTACTCCACTACCTATCACTGGCCCAAACGGCTACCGTTGATTTGCATGCCACACCGGCCGTCAAACTACTTCAATTCTACATAAGTTCTCTGACCCGAAAATTAGTCCTTCAGAGGTTTTTGCCAGAAGACCGGATCCAAATAATCACATGGATCATGGACACGCTATCCGTGAGTGAACGTCAGACACCCACTCAAACACAACAAGCTGCCCAACCCCGAAGACAACTTGTTGATGCTAGCTCAATTTTCTTGGAGGTGAGTCTGGCGTTTACTCAAGTTTGGTCGAACTGATTCGTGCAGGTGTTGTATGACTCCAAGCTGTATCAAGATAACCTTTGGCGTGCTGTGAAAAACATCCTGTATACTATCAAGGCCGTACGTCATTCTCAATCAAATAGCGAGAGTGAAGTAACTCTTTCTAGCGCAAAGAGCTGGAAAATTGGATATTACCATCATACCTAATCACTTCCATCGGTAAATTTCTTCAAGTTTTGCCCCAAGGGCAAACGCAAGAGGACGTCGACGAATTCCAAAACCTTATAAGGGTTCGCCATGGACCGCTCTCCCTTTACCATTGACGTCCGACATTATGTTTTCTTCATTTGAGCAGTGGTTGATTGGGGAGAAATCGTCGCCGCCGCAAGCGCCCCTTCAAGAGGTGAAATCTGTATCGAAGAACGAGGTTATGTCGGGACGACCAGCACACCTACCAAAAAGACCGTCTGTGACTGGTTTACCGCCCCTGTCGACCCAGCTGGACCTTCCAATGACATGGTCAACAGAACCGCTGCAACAATCCCCAGTACTAGCTAATCCTTCACGACACTTCCATGTCTCAAGTGTAGCAACGTCTCCCAAGCAATCGGGTGGCTCCTCAGAAGACATACCACGAACAAAACGGGTGAGGATGAATCCGAGAAGCCAAGACGCCCCGGCGCCATCATTACTCAGCCGGCTCGCGGATGCTGGGGATACCAATTCGAGTGGCTACTCGGATCGTGCAGGAAAAAAACGAAAAAAACGCCCCGGAAGGGAACAAGAGTCTCCTGAGCCTGATCGACATCCATCGAACGGCTACAGTATCAAAGGTGCGGCCAACGCTCGGAGACGCGGGAGTAGGACGGAATCGTTGCTCGATAGGATGAGACCTGATGATATGGATATGGATATGTGAAGCAGATAGCGATCCATAGGAAGTATAGCTGTATTGTGGAACGACGCCATGGAGTGTCTCATCCATGATTTGAACTTATCAGCCACTTGAATACCCCTGTCCGATGATCGCACGCTGCTATAATCGGAGTGGGAGGTGCTCTCCAGGCCCAGGTTGCCACTGTTCCAATTTCTTCGAATCGAAGCATGCCCGAGTCAACGTCAGAAGCTCCAGGACTGGATGCGATATATCGTAAGGAGATCATCAATATCGCCGACGGTGGCCTGGTGAAGATCCAGCGTTCATTGATGATTTCATCTTCAATGACGAGATAAGCCAGGGATCCACATTAGAGGACATATTGCACTTCCAGATCGCTCACACTCCCTTGTGGTCGACTCGCGCGGCTGTTGATGAAGAGAAGTCGCAGCTGCTTGTCCAAGCCCACTTGGCGTTTCTCCGTGCAGGTGCCAGGACGCTGCTCACATCAACGTGAGTTATTTCAGACAAGACTGCGGTGCGATCCCCGTTAATTCAGTCTCACGTCGTAGATACCAAGCCGCATTCAATACATTCGAGCGCGAGGGTTATTCTCGCGAACAAGCTTGCCGAATCATGTCGAATGCGATATCCATCGCAGTCCATGCACGTACACTATTTTGCATCGAGAACAAAGATGTTCGTCCGGACGATATTCGTATCGTGTTATCACTCGGCACCTACGGGAGTACAGTTTCTCCTATGCAGGATTTCGATGGCATCTTCCCGCCGCCTTACGGCCCCAAAGCGTACTCGCGCACGGAGGAAAACACAACGTCATTTGGAGACGACGCAGAGGGCCTGGAAAGATCAATCCAAGCGCTGACAGAGTTTCACCGGGAAAGGTTACTGGCGTACACGCAAATGACGGACGCCTGGGGGCTTGTGGATGGCGTTGCGTTCGAAACGGTGCCAGTGGCAAGAGAGGTCACTGCGGTCCGGCGCGCGGTGACCTCGGTGACCGTGTCGCTTTATGCAGAAGGAAAACACATGAAGCCATGGTGGTTGACGGCCGTATTTCCGAACGGCAGGAGCTCCGAGACCCGAGTGCCAGGTGGAGAGCGTGTCCACGCCAAGGAGGTGGCTAGCCTCATGGTTCAAGAGAATGTGGACAGACAAGGGAGGTTGCTCGCAGTTCCGCATGGAATCGGGTTTAATTGCGTGGCAGTGGAACATCTGCGTGGATTATTGGACGAGTTCAAGGAAGCTTGCACCGAGGTGATTGGAGAAAGAAAATGGCCATGGCTAGTCGTCAAACCAAACGGAGCTGGGGCTGGGACCGGCTGGGCGGACATTATGGCTGCGTGTGTTGACCGGGCAAGGGTCCAGGGATGGGGAGGTTTAGTTGTTGGGGGCTGCTGCAACGCTGGGCCAAATGAAATCACTCAGTTGGCTCATCTATAGAAAGAGTCTTGTTTCTAAAATGGATCGTGCGAACTACTTCGGCAGTACCCGAGAGGATGCTCGCAAGTCGGGTTTGGTCGAGGTGCACGACGAGCCCAGCGGTCCCGAAAACCGAGCCAACGTCGCCCGACACGACGTCCAAGCCCAAAAAGCCGTAATAGGTGGGTATCTCTGTCATATATATCGTTCTGTTCGCTGCGTTTTGTGCAGTGGAGGCATTGGATGGAGCGCTGCATATATGGATGACATGGAGACTGATCATTGTCTAGGTCCAATCATGTCGTCAAAACTGCCCTCTATTCTCAGTGCTACCGACGAGGAGATCCGGCTCCTCCTTGCTGCTCAATGTCACATTGGAATGAAAAACTGCGATAAGCAGATGGAACCATATGTCCATAAACGAAGAGTTGATGGTGAGACTTGGTTTGGAGACTGGAGCGCCCCCTTGAACTCAACGTTCCCAAGGCATCCATATCATCAACATCGGGAAAACATGGGAGAAACTCGTTTTTGCTGCACGCGTCATTGCCGCCGTCGAGAACCCAAATGACATTTGTGTTATTTCCGCCCGTCCTTACGGCCACCGTGCTGTCCTGAAATTTGCAGCCAACACCGGAGCTCAAGCCATCGCCGGTCGTTTTACTCCCGGTTCTTTTACTAACTACATCACTCGCTCGTTCAAGGAGCCCCGTCTTGTCATTGTTACCGACCCTCGCGTGGATCACCAGGCTATCCGTGAAGCATCCTATGTCAATATCCCCGTCATTGCCCTCTGCGACACCGACGCTCCTCTCAAATTTGTCGATGTTGCTATTCCCACAAACAACAGGAGCCGTCACTCCATTGGTCTGATCTGGTGGCTGCTTGCACGCGAGGTTCTCAGGTTGCGCGGGACGATTCCCCGCACTCCTGACGGCTGGAATGTCATGGTTGATATGTTCTTTTACCGCGACCCCGAAGAAGTCGAGAGGCAGCAACAGGAGGAGGCACAGGCCAAACTCGCTGCTGCCGAACCGGAGGGCCAGACCGGCCTTCCGGAGTGGGATGTCACCTCTGCCCCTCAAGCAGGTTCGATAAACCCCGCTCTCGTTGCAGGGGATGGCGGTAGGTGTTATGCTTGTTTGACCCAGATGCGATCTCAGATTTTGTCAGGTGCTCTCGACTGGGCTGCAGAGCCCACACAACCAACTGATTGGTCCGCAGAGCCCACATCGGGTTGGGGTGCAGATGCGGGAGCGAGTGGATGGGATTGATTGTCTCAGCATCTTCACAGCTCGAAGCTGGCAGATGTGCACTTTGAATGTGATAGTATACGAAATCGTTTCGATGTCAGTTTACTCGACTGGGATGCTTGACCTACCTGTGTTATCAGTTGTAAGCTTATGTAATGAAATCCCAGGGCACATGAGCACGCCACCCTCCATCACTATTTCGACCACAAGATTGCCTCCGTGAACAAGCTTTGGCATGCGGCCAAATGATCACTAACAGCTTGGCCACATTTCTCCACGATGCCCGCGAACCCCTCCAGGAGCCGCGCGCCCTGGACTCTGCCCCAATGACAAGGTATTGGCGGGGAATGCCAACCTCTTGGCCTTACCTATAAAGAACGACTCGACGTGTAGGGTGCAAATGCTGCCTTGCTCTATGGCGGCCCCCGATTCACTGGACGCGCTGAGTAGCCTTGCTCGCGGGTGGTTTCCACTGCATTCAACGTACACGCTTGAAATATGCATCAACTTCAAGTCATTACCCATCTGGTTCTCCTCCTCAGGTCCACGCAGTGGTTTACTTTCACTTTACCAGTCGCTTCAAGTTCCGCATGGTGCCGCTAGCACTTGCAAGCCTGAGCGCACTTCTTGTTACCGGCCCGGGACGCTTGGTTTCTCGCGCCACGCATCTCAGCATCACAGTCGAAGAACAGTTTCGGAGAAATGGGTGAGGGGGGTCAAGGACCTCACGCAAAGGATAACGAAACTGCACGCATATCCGGTGGCCTACGGTGGCTTCAGCGACGTGTGGAGTTGCCTGCTGCGACACAAATCCAAGTCGTCGTCTTCCAAAAGGGTGTGTTCAATCCTTGACATGCGCTCCAGCGGGTTCCCTGAAAACTTGAGTGCTACAGGTGGCCGTCAAGGCCATTCGACCCGTGATTACGAGCGACGAAGAATACAATATCAAGAAAAAGGTCGCATCCGTCAACCCACCCTGTCGTGACCTCCTACTAAACTCGTCCACAGGCTGTCAAACAAGAGTTGAAAATTTGGGCTAGGCTAAAACATCGTAATATCTTGCCCTTGTATGGAACTACACGCGAATTCGGACCATTTCCTGCCTTTGTTTGTCCGTGGGCAGACAATGGAACTCTGTCCGAATATCTGGAGAAGTCAGGCACGAAGCTTGACTTGACAGGCAGAATGAGTCTGGTATGTGGACCAAATATATTCGGTCGTATTCAATTTAACTTGATTGCACAGCTTAGGGACATAGCAGCTGGCCTGCAGTATCGTGAGTCACTGGTTGTCCAGCTCTTCTTTGTCTCAGTGAATCAGCACAGTGCACTCTCGGAAAATAGTACACGGTGATCTCAGCGGCGTGCGTTGATCTTGCATTATTGTTCCTCTGGACCGTAGTGTTGATTACTTAGTCCAATATCTTGATCACCCATAGCGGAAGAGCGTGGCTATCCGATTTTGGACTGTCCACGCTAGTCGAACGGGTGTCGGACACAGTGTCTTCCGGCATCTGCTTCCCGGGGAACATTCGGTGGGCAGCACCTGAGCTACTGTATAAAGAAGACCGACAAGCATCACGCCTATCGACCCAAGAAGCCGACATCTACTCGTTCGGAAGTATCATGTTACAGGTTTGGTATTACCCTTGTTTCCGATGGTTGTCATTGACGTTTGTTGAAGGTGCTGACCGGTAAACTTCCTTTCCATGGAATTCAAAGAGTGGCACAGATTGTGATTATGATTTCTGATGGCTATAGGCCATCTCGAGAGCGTGGATGGGATGACAAGGATATCCCGGACGTACTCTGGCAGTTTGTGCAAGCGTGCTGGGCGAAACCCGGTGAGCGTCCGTCAAGCAGAGACACTGTTAGTTTTATCGAGAGACAGCTGGCGAGTCCATCTTGGTGACTGTTTGATAGAGAGCACGCTAGTGGTTATGCATGTACAATTACATACATTATGTATGCAATGGCGGACCTGGACACAATGCACTACTTCAGGTTGGATGGCAAAGAACAGCGGGCGCGCCTCCATATGTCCCCGATAAATGGGACATTTTCTGCATGACTCAGATTCGGGTCCAACTCAATGTGCTTATACGCTGACTATTACCGCAGGCGGCCCACTGCGGGCTTCAATGTACTCCTTTGTACCCATCCTTTTGGCAGGAGTTGCCGTTTACAGTCTGATACGATCCAGCCACGGACTCCATTCCACAACATTGCTGCGCGTCATAGCAAACCTGAGGTGACTAATACTGTATCGCATGGATCCATTGCCAGTGCCACGACCAGCCAGCCAACTAATTATAATAATGAATATTTTTCCTGAAATTTCTAAGATGCTCAAACCCCAATATTATGTCAGTGAACTATGCATCATGAGCGATATCCCTTCAAGATGATGCCAGTGACCATGACGCTAGATATGAGCCACGTATGTAGCTCGAGTTCCCAACTTGAAGCTTGAAGGAAGCCAAACATTCCTCAGCGTACTATTCTACCATGTCCAATGAGGATGCCTTTCAGGAATGCCACACGCCAAAGCGGGGAATTCAAACGCAGAAATAAGGCTGTCAACGAACCCATGCAACAGACATGGCAGGGTTGCATTCACCGACAGCCGTTTGATTACCTAGACAGCAGGCAAGCCATGGAAATGGCGTGACGTCCGACCAATGGACAAACGTTTGGTGGATGCCCGATTCTGTGTTTTGTACGAATTAGCCCTTCGCCATGTTACACCACCTGATTTGTCAAACTCTATGGACCAAGCCTTGACAACGCCATCAACATCCTGGATTGGCGAAAATCGAATGACAAAAGAAGGTAGAGGATTCCCGAATAATAACATGATCAACGTCTATTAGTCTTGCCAGCTTTGCGCTTGCCAGCAAACAAATGTTTTGGCTAAATGAGCCACGTCAGTAGTGCAAAAAGAGAGAGAGCGTCAGGAAGGACCTTTTTAACCCTGATAGCGCGATCACTTTCCCCGGCTTTGGCATGCATATTGCGTTCGCGTTGGCCCAAGTTTCGTAGTTTGATGGCTTTGGATACTTGCTGATGATATAGTACGTTAACACGGTTATACCTGGATCGACAGGAAACAAAGCTACTCACCTGGCCATCCCGTAGGCCAGCAAGTTGGCGATTCGTGCGTGGCGCTCTTGCATGCTTCGCAATGATAGCTCCACTGTTACCCTTGGTGCGTTTACTAGTTGGTAGTTCCTCGCCATCAATATCCATCCATGCTTCTTCACCGTCCTCATCGACTTCCTTGGGATCCTCCATATCCACGTCCATGTCAGTGTCTGCCCTTTTCCGTTTGGCGGCCTGCACCTTGGCCAATATCCCTGCACGCGCCTCTATATTACTTGGGTCGTAGCCAGCTTTCTTCAACTCCGTCGAGAGCTCGCTGAGTGTTCGAAGACCAGCCGTCCGTGGGAGGCGAGCTTGATTCTTCATGGACTTTTTGATGCTTTGAGAGCGAATCTTGTGGGCAAGCGCTGTTTGTGCCTCAGCCTCTTCGCGTTCATCTTCGGAGTCATTCTACAAATAACTCCGGTTACAATACGAGATTGCCGGCAGACGGTTACGCATACCATGACTTCCTCGTTATCGTAAAAGCCCTCGGACTGGAGCTTTTCCTCTTCACGTTCCAGTGCCTCGAGCTTCTCGGCGATATCAGGATCAATGAAGTCAGCAACGTTCTTGCCGTCCATGATCTCGGGCATAGTGTCGAATTTCCATTCATCACTGGCCAGTAGATAATTGGCTGAAGAATATCGACCAGTCATTCACTCCACGACTAGACCACGAAAGTTGAAAGACGTACTTTTCATGTTGACACTGAAGATACCCTCGCGATCCTCCTCTTGCTCGATATCATGAAGGAGCTTCCTCCTCTCAGGGTCGTTCTTGTCGTATGTCTTACGTTCCTTCACCGAATCAGGGATGAACGGTGCGCGAACAACGTCGTCGCGAGGAACGGGTTGCGCCACATGGATTCGGTTGATGATGGAGTTGATTTTGCTTCCCTTAAGCTTGGTGTCGACGCGATGGGCGAGGAGAGCATCGCAAGCTTTGTTCTTAAGATTCATGACACCCTCTTCCGAGTAACACGACACCTGGACACATTGCACGTTTTCCGAATCAATGATCTCCTGCACTAGAGTTCGATTTTCTGGTGTAAGATCTTCCAGACGCATGACGTCAATTTTATTAATGACGAGCACCACCGGTTTGCCGGTAAAAAGTGGTTTGATAGAATGGAAGAGTTTACACTGACCATCACATCAGATGGAACACCTTGGTACGAGAAAACACCTACTTGTGCCTCCACTGTATAACCACATTGTTCACTGATATCCATAAAGTACAAGACGCAGCTCTTAAGGTGTGCCAGTGCCGTAATACTTTGCATCTCGATCGTATTCATCTCTTCAAGCGGATGGTCTAATATACCAGGGGTATCAATGACTTGCCATCGTAAATATTTATAGTCTAGATGGCCGACAAAAAGAGATTTTGTGGTGAAAGCATATGGCTGGACGTCGACGTCGGCACGAGTAACCTTGTTAATGAAGGAAGATTTCCCGACGTTTGGATAGCCACAGATGAGAAGGGTCCGCGTATTGGGGTCTATCGCAGGGAGACGGGAAATATGTTGCCGGACTTGTTCAAGGTATGCTAAAGGATCTTTTTGTCTCCGCATAATGGTAGCCATCCTAACGGCGACGTAAGAATACAAGGCACCGACCGAGAGTATCTAGGAGAACCTACCGACCCAGCGCAGCAGTTTTGAGCTGTTTACACCGATACAAGCTATCGCCAAACTTGAGCAAGCGAACATAGTCCTTGGCTACTTGATCAATCAGATGCCGAGCCGTTCGCAGCTGCCCGAGAGCAAGCTTGTAGTGATTTTTGTCATAGAGTACATTCATGAGGGAGGAGAGGAAGGGGTGTATGTCCTACAGTAGAAATGTTCATAAGTGTACCCTGAACAAAATAGGAACCCTACATCGAGGATCGGGAACTCGGAGAGTATAGCACCAAGTTTCTCATCGAACGAGTCTTGAGTGAATTTAACCTTGCGCATATAGAAATTGCGTATACGGCTAATCTTGAAGTTTTTATGGATTACCTAGAGCACTGTCAACTGTTTGATCTCGAGATAGGATGCAGTGGCATACAGTCGGCGTTTTTCGCTGAGTCTTGGACAAGACAATGTCCAAGAAATCAGCCGCAGTGGGCACAGGTGCTATCGCTTTCAGCCCACTCGTCGACATCGTGGTAAATGGCGGTGGCCTAGGGAGATGAGATGATTGTAGACATGCAGCAGAAAGTTTTAGGAACCAATTTCTCACGAGTTAACAATCCCCCGAACAGAAATGGTTCGTACTACTGGCATGAAGTTTATTTCATTCAAACAATGATGTTGATCGTCAGTTCCTATACATCATGCATCGTGTGCAAGTGGCTACTAGACAGCGGCATCCATGAGAAGATAAGAAGCAGGTATCGAAGCAAAGGGTAACTAGTAGCAGTAACACTAAATAATTGGACAACATGTAAAGTTCAACGAAGGAGGGTGCAGCGGTAGGTTCATCCAACGATCTGAGAGATAAATCAGCGGGTCGAGAATATTTCTCTTTCTATGCAAGACCAGTCCTCGCAATATGCGAACGGATAATGGCTTCGCCAACTATAATCGACACGAATTCAGTATTCGAACGTGGAAGCACTCGGCAAAGAAATTTACCATTGACAATGATAGCCTGGGTAGCTCGGATATCCTGTGGGACGAGCACAATTACTTCGACGAAAAATGTAACCAGTAAGTATAACGTACAAGCATAGAGGTGAAATGCTGCAAGAAACTGTTAGTACGCTAAGTTGCTCGACGCCCGAGTGAATACGTACTGCATAGAGTGCTCTCCGCCCAATGTCGTTTCGTCTATGCACTTGGATGAAGTGGGCCCGGAAGTATTCCGAGACATCGGCAAACGTGTTTGGGCGACCACCGTAAGATGTGATGCTAAACAGCAAAAGGGTTCGAATGACAACATAGAGCTTAACGCCAAGGGTTACGCACTACTTCCGAACTTTGATGCCGGCCTCTAGCTTCTTCTTCAAGAGATCTGTCTATTGAGCCGAAGTTCAATGGTGGCAGTTTCTGGCCCGCCAAAGTAAGTACCTTATTGAGCAGAAGTACTAGGTGTGAATTTTTTAGAAGTTTATTGGAACATATGGCAGTGAAGAGCTGGAGGGAATCATCTACTCGGTTCGTGCGGGCATCTTCTTCAAGATACTGCATTCGGATTAGCCGAGGGCGGTGCAAGTAGTGCCAACCACCACAGGTATGAAAACACATGCCTGATCGAATGCGCTGATGGGTGCCAAAAAGATGATTGCCGTGGCTGCAAGGAGTAAGACGACGTTAGAAGTGGGTCACGGGCATGACAACAATGCTATGCTGTTGCCACTCCGTGGACGACACCAGCACAGGATGGAATAAAACAAAACATACCGTCATCAAAATAGGGCACCCATGCATGTCTCTAGTATCCGAACACAGAAAATGAGAATCTATCCACAGCAAAAGACTGATGTCACTTGCCTGACCACGCTGAGGTAATGAACAGTATTATCATAGAACGTGAGCCTCTTCGACAAATGAGAATGTTGACAATACTCACTGCACCACCAACGTCGTACATGAGCCAGTTGTATCGAGAACCGCAGAGCTCAACGTCGAACGAGTGCTCAGCGACACCAAGCGTTTGTAGGCGAACATTGAGCAAATCGACTACGGGAGCTTGGTCAGCATGGAGAACGTGGAGACGGAAGAGACATTACCAGTAGTTGGTAGATAGTCTGGTTCTGCAATTCGCTTCACGTTATCCAAAAAGCTGGGCTGGAAGTCAGTAAAAACCAATGTATCAAGAGCTGAAGCCTACAATGGTGCCGATTCATCCAGTCGTATTCTGCGATTGTTCAACAATATGCGGACAGCGGAGTGTTTCCATAGCTCGTCGATTTCACCTTGGGCGGAATTGAGTGTTCTTGAAGCAAGGTTCGTCACATGAGCGACAGCGGGAGGGGGGCCACCAGTTGCTGGGACTGCTCTACTGCGGTTTGGAGATAGTGGGGTGACAAGGGCTTGCCATCCTGCTCGAACATAGACTCCTGTGCGCCCACCAGTCACAGAGATTCCGCCGCTCAGCTCGGACGCAAGGGAATCCTCCATCGAGATAAGGGTAAGTAGTTTCTCCCTCAGACGCGATACTTCGCCGCTGACGTCCCCGAGAGGCTCCAATGCGTGTGCGACGGCCTGGCCCTCTGTTGAGTCGTCGAATCCAATGGTTGCAAGCTCGTGATCGAGTTCGTCAAGAATCATCCGCACGGCCTTGATGATGTTGAAGTACACGACAGGCCGCCATGAGGGACGTTCGTGTTCGAGCGCTTGGTGGGCATAGTATAGCTGGAATTGCTTCTGCAGGGTGGACTTGCCAGACTCGGCCTGGCCGAGAAGCATGACTGAGGCATAACCCGAGTGAGTTGCACATCTCACCAGTGGCCGGAGTGTTACCTTTGACCTGCTTTCTTTGTGCGTCCTTGAGCCGAGCGAATTCGCGCTATGGGACGTTGTAAGGAGGGGGAGACGGTAGGTGCTGTGAGAGACGCCCACCCTGAGCTCCTCGTCTATTTTCTGGCTGATGCGGGCTGCGTCTTCATCGTAGAAACGGGAGGCTTTGGATGTTCCGCCCACGGACTGGAGTGAGGTTGGTTCTGAGGAAGAATAGGTGTGGCCAGCACGGTTGCTCATGTCCGTTGAGCAGGTCTGACGGTCGCGATGGTAAACGCTCGAGCGCAACGTCTTAATTGCATTCCCGACTCACAGAGTCCCACGTATGTACAGGCGGGGCAAAGAAGCTGATCAAGTCGTACTGCCATCAAACTTTTCGGCAATTTAGGCAACTGTTGCAACTGCCATGCGTCCCTGGACTTCGCTTCAGCCAGATGGCACGCAGCTGCAGGGCATATGGTTCCGCTGCCCCAGCTACCGCGACGTTAGTGAGGGTGCCAAGCAGCGGGCCCAAAATTCAGGGCGCCATGTCGCAGATTTTCTCAGACTGAGCCCATCATCGAACTGCACGCGTGACTTGAGTCTCCAGTTGCTGCTGGCGTGTTGCCAGCTCGCCGACAATCACCGAACGCACCGCCTCACACCGGGAAATAAAAACAATACCAAAGAATGAAACCATGCTCCATTCAGCTAGCCTTGGCAGTCGTTGTACAGCATATGTACTCGCAGACGCGCCCGTGCCACTTTTGGATGAGTCTATCTGTCTGCCTCGCAGCCGCTCAACCACATGGCCGCCGCCGCCATCTTATCTGCTGTCCGGAAAGACGGGTCGTGGCACAGTACTATGTATCTGATCGGATAATCGCACCATAATTGCTCACAGAGTTGATCCAGAACTCGCCTCCGGAGTTGACAAGCACTTGAGGCTGAAAGTTTCCCCTGCGTGATCTTCCGCTCTATTTCAGTATCGTGTGGATAGCGTTTCATCTCCTAGACATCATGATGAAAGCCATCCCCGCCGCTCGTTTGACGATCCACGCGGGCTTCCATAAGTACCCGACCGAGGGAGATCTACGCCAATGAAGGCGTGGTCACTACAGGTGTACACGCGACAATGGTGGTGATCGTCTGATTCTCCACGCGCGACTTCTTGACATCGATAGTCTCGGTTCAGAGCCATTATACTTCAGCAGCACCAGCGACAATGGACCAAATCGGATGTGCTCTGCCTTGGCAAATTTGCAAGGGCTGTTGTCACTTGGTTGTTACCGCAAACATCCGGGGTGCAAAAACTCAGGCATTTAGCCTCACCCACCTTGGATTTTCCTTCAATTCCAAGGATGATATGTTGACCGCTGAATGACATTCATTTGGCTGACTCGATAGCATTCATCAACAACTGTCGGTGGGTGAACACACGACAGGACACCACAAAGCGTTGTTGACGGACTGCCTTGTTGACTCGTAGCAACCGAACCATCGAGACAGGGTACGCTAGGGGCGAACTCGTCGCGCAAGAGACGCCCGCCTGGTAGGACATGTGCTCCTGCAGTGACATTCACGCCTGCGATCAATGCTGACGAACAGGAGGACAATTGCACATACTGTCTGAGTCATTCGACAGACGGCACCGTGCCAGAATTCCACTGTTGACTGCACGCCGCGCCGGGTGAACTTTGGAGAGGTACAACGTATCTCTAACCCTGTTACGAATACGAGCCTGAATTAGTCCGAGAAGGGATTTGGAGGCGGTAGCGAATCACAAGCAAGGAACTTCGGCTCGGCACATGGCGGATAAGAGTCAATCCGTCAACAATTACGTAGCTGCTACTCAGGTACACCGTGACCCCAACGCTGTGCGCTTGATCGCTCCGCTCGACACCCCGCTGACCTTAACAGTCCGCCCTTGTTGCTGCCATAGGTCTATCTAAAGCACGTAGTCAACTCGAGAGATGGTTACCGCAGCACAAGCAGAAAAACATCTGCTCTGGCACCCGCGTAGGCAACACAAATTTGTGGTTGGGGGAGGTTCTCAGATGTCCATGTACGAGTGGGCAGCAGACCGTTCAGAGATACGCCATCTGAGCTCTCAGAGCGACCTCTCGTTTATGAAGGTGAGTGTCATTGTAAATTCCACGCAACGCACATCATACCTAATGTGACAACCAACTTCTGACTAATTATGTTGCTATCAGTGCTTTGCTTGGTCACCGGACCCCTCCTTCGATGATCTATTTGCCATCGGACTTACTTCCGGTCGTGTCGACCTTGTTCGCCTTGAGGCAACAAAAGCGGCCCGGAATGGCGTTCTCTCTAGTGGCCCGGTTGTTTCGCTCGCCGTGCGCAACTCGCGGTCATGCAACGCGTTGGCTTTCTGCGACGCTGACCCAAACTACCTTGCAGTCGGCCTCGACAAGGTCCGCGGCGACTCCAGTCTCACTGTCTGGGATGTTCAGTCCTGCATCTCTACTTTGTCAGTGGCAAACAGTCATGCCCCTGCTGACGAAGCAAGCGTGACCCGGCCGTATCCTCGGATAGCCAGGGCAGATGTTGGATCACGAACGGACCCACGCATTCTTCAGCAACATGCTCAGACTGAAGTGGTCTCGGCCCTATCATTCCTGCCGCAGTCCACCCATCTGTTGCTAGCTGGCATATCCTCCCGATGGTTACGGCTGTTCGACTTGCGGACTTCTTCGCCACCTGCAACAAATGTGGCGAGTAAAGTGTCCGGAATAGCTACCAATCCCACCGATGCCAATCAGGTGGCTTGCTGTGGCGACGCAACAGTTACAATCTGGGATGTCCGCAAGCTAACTAACCCTCTTCTTACGTTTTCCGAAAAAGAGGCCGCTGCCGACGGCGCGCGCCCTCGCCCCGGCTCTACCGTACACCGAATCGAATTCTCGAGTAATCGGAGAGGCCAACTCGCAGCAATGGAGAAAGACTCTAGTTATGTACGATTCTGGAATATACAGTATGCCCAAGCGGCAGATACCGCGTCCGACGGAGATCGATCGCTGGATTCTTCGTACTGGCAAGTACCTCGGAGATCATGGACTAATTTGCCGTGGGCCGCTCCTACGCCTGGCATAAAGCCAGTTTTGCCCGAACTACAAGAGCCTTCTATATTAGTTCTCGCCGATACCCGCAGAAGTAAGCCTGCTGTGCGATCTGATCTATGAGTGGCTTACATGCCAACAGCGAAACGTTTTAGTCGACCTCTGGCATCCTTTGCACTTGTGCCTCACTCACGCCCACATTCATTGACGTCCGAGGTGATGGTTGTCAACAAAGACGGAGATCTGGAGTTGTATGCAGTGCATGATACGCCAAAGCAAGTGGCGTGGAGTGCTCGAGGAGATCTCGCCATTGGCGTCGGATGGTCCCACAAACTTATCGTTGGATTCCACGATACGAAAATACCCCTACAGCCATGGGAGGTCTCCAGGATCTCAGATGACCAGTTGGCACCAGGTCATATCCCCAAAACGAGCAGTTCAGAGTTGCTTTCTGGTGCTCAAGAACTCTCGGGCGTTGGAAAGCAGACAAAGTCGCGCACATTTAGTCCAGCTTCATTTCGACATTATCCTTTGGAGCTATCCACAGTGCGGGGTGATGCGCCAATACCTGAGGAGAGAGCGCTGAGGCAGCCAAGTCACCGTACAGCAGCCATTGAAGAAGGCAGGAAGAGACTTCTCCGCATACAGTCTATCCCATTGAAGGGCAAGAAATATCCGCGCGCAGTCTACCAGGTCGTCGAGGATGACATCTCAATGGTGATGAGACATAGGGTTATTCGCGGCTATGGGATCAAAAGTGTATGTCGCTGTCCACCTTATACTGATTTGTGTATGTCTCATTTTACTTCGATAGGTTTCTCATAATGCCGAGGTAATGGAAGATGACCTGTGTCTGTCTGACACGTTGTCAACACTCTGGAGATGGATGCGACGTACGTCCGACCTGCTTTGGTTTCTCAGAGTGCTACCACGGCATTTCTAGATTCAAAAGAAGTAGTCTGTATTCCTACGGCGAGGATACACGGTTACGATTTCGCGAATCAAGGGCTCATGGGAATATGGGAGGGGTTTCAAGCGTCACCGCAATCGTCCGATCCTAGAGATTCTGCAAGCGTTCTGAGTGATATACATCTGGCGGCTCCTCCTGTCGATGCAGGCTCTTCACCGGCTTTGCCCTCGCATCCCACCTTTTCTCAATCGTTTGAAGACTTGTCCTACGGTGATTTCAATGCCGCTATCTCCGTCATATTATCGAGGCAGGGCATGGAGAAGACAACCTGGTCGCCAGCATTACGGACGAACAAAATGGCGCAACGAGAGCTGGCGCTTCAATTGTGTGGTTGGTATATGAAAGAGGACGAGCTCTCGGATGTGATCAAAAAGTACCGACTTATATCAATCCTGCCTTGTGTCACTTAACAATGCCTACAGATGGGAAAAGGATGGCCGACAATCTCGTGCGGCCTGTTGGCTCGTATTTATGAGACAATACACTAGGGCATTGGAGTTACTCATGCGCAGTAAAGGTATGTTTTCACGGATCCGTCTACGTTTAAATTCTTCGCTGACACCCTGGCTTAGACGAGACCCACCACTTGATGTCTGGGACACTCGCGGCGCTTATTCCGGGAAGCACGCCAAGCAGCGAGTTGCATGATCATTCAGAGAGGTTGATTGTCCGACTTCAAGACCCATACTTTCGAGCCATGTTGACCCAATTGACCTCAAAAGATTGGTCCGAAGTGCTCGAGGAAGAGGCCCTTCCCCTTCGAGAGCGTCTCGCCATCGCTTTCCAGTTTCTCGAAGATAGGGCCTTGTCGCTTTACCTACATCGCACCGCCGAAAGAGCATCTGCAAAAGGCGACATCGAGGGTCTCATTATTACTGGATTGACCCCAAGCGGAATAGACATCATCCAAAATTACGTTGACCGTACAGGAGATATTCAAACAGCCGCTATCATCTCGTCTTATGTCTGCCCGGCCAAGTTCTCCGACCATAGGGTCGAGCGATGGCTAGAGGCATATCGGGACTTGCTCGACGGGTTTCGACTGTTCCACCACCGCGTTAGCTTCGATATAGAACGCGGGGAAATCTTGCAAGAGGCCGTGCAGAGTGGAGACCTGCCGCCATTCGAGTGGGCGCCAAAACATGTTCTCATACGATGCAACTACTGTTCCAAACAAATGAATCCCTCTGTCGGAGACGCGGCGAACAAGAGTCGGGTAAGCTTGGGATCGTAATGGTTGTTTCTGCTGAGCTAAAGTATACCAGCCCACGGCTTGCCCGAGTTGTAACCGCGCGCTACCGCGTTGTTCCGTCTGTTTGATGACGCTGAGCATGATACCAGATGCGAGCCGGAATGCCGAGTTACTGAACACGCAAGCAGCATTCAAAGGTGTGAGGGGACTTCTCGACCAACTGCTTTGTAAATGACGTTTGCGCCTACAGACACAATCGAAGATGCCGTCGTCATCTGTCAAACATGTAGGCATGGGGGACATGCATCGCATATCCTCGACTGGTTTTTCGGCGAGGAAGGCGGTCGTGCGCACGGTGTCTGTCCAGTTGCGGATTGTGACTGTCATTGCGGGGACGAATTCTGACTGGTCTAGCTACGCAATTGTATGATGCACCTTTTGCATTTCATGGAGTATGTAACTTGCGCCACTATCTAGAAGACCATCATCGCTTGATGCGCATGGCAAAAAGCATAGTGCTGCTAGCGAAAGCGAAGCCATCATTAGGTCGGTCTGTGCTGGGGAATAATGACTCTTTCCTTGGAGATGAGACGGAAGAGTGATAAGAAGTCCAGCACTTGAGTTGCAAGGAAAATCAACGGTTTATATTTGTTCGGAGTTGTGGTGCAGCTCGGGAGTTCCCGGTCCAGGCCAAACAGTTCTTTCTCCGACTCGTCCACTGTCTGCTGAGCAACCTGACATCCAGTTGTTATTGATGGATACCTTGTGTGCGGGTTTATGCTCCGACGACTATGTGGCCCAAGAACGCGTTTTCGAAGCTGACCACCATTACATTAATGCTACTACGTCCAAATTATCCCCTTTGGGCACTGGTGGAAACTGAAGCTTCTCAGCCGCGATCTATTGCAGCCCGCTCCTAAGATAGGCACTTACTAGCTTTTCAGCCCCACATCGATCAGGCCGACCTAATCTCTCGTGTGCGCGGTGAGCATATCATGAAATCTTGATTATCCGTTTCTTGCTTCTCACTTCGTATCCGTGTTCCAATACGTTTTTCCGTACTAGTAAAGATGACCAGCATTCCTTGCCCATATTGTGGCAAGCTCATGCTACAAGAGGAATACAACGCTCACATAAGGGAGAAACACGCGTTCGGACCGGACTATTATTCGATGTATCATGGGCGACGTGCGAGACCAGCGGCTTCTACACCAAGGTCTTCGACCTCTCTGTCTTCTGCAGCCACTCTTCAGGGCGATGCGTCCCACTCGGGTAAAATGAGCACGACGTTTTCCGCATGGCAGGAGAAGAATAAGTTTGCAGTCACCGAGACGGCTTGCATTACAGCGGACGACGTGTCTTCGTTTCGTGTTGATCGCTCTGATCAGCCTCAGACTGCCGCTTTGTCACTCCAAAAGTCGACCAAGTATGATATTTTGGAATTCGTGAGCAAATTCCGGGAACTGGGAAACGAGGATCGAGAGAAGTGTGATGATCTCATTCGAAAGTTACCAGTGTTTGCAGTGAGTGTCACCTCTCTGTTTTGGCTTGTTCTTATGTCTGTATAGTGTATGTGCGCCTATATCTTCACGCACTTAAAATTGTGTGTTGCAGACAAACCAAAGTAGGTACCAAGATTTCGTTGCGTTCCATGGGGTCAGACACCTGTTTGAAGTTTGCTAGAATCGTTTTTGCTTGCGACGCAAGAATGGATCAACGAGGGGGAAGAATGGTGCCTGATGAACTACAGAACCATCAAGGTAGCCCTAATCAGCACCCTTGAGCAGGTGAGCCACTGATAATCTGACGCAATCTCTTGGATCGATCGCCGCTGAAGTCCCAGGTAACCCATCATGAATGCAACCGAAGGCTTTCGGACAATACAAGACTTCACTATCTAGACATCCATAGTTTGGCTGCATTGTTGATCATCTATTCCACCGAGCAAAGCCACGTACAATCATTCTATGCCATGAAGGACGATCAGGCGCAAGCGGTCCTCGATTTGCTGCAAGAGGCAAGGCTTACCTTTGCATCATACCTCTATTGGGATTATGTTGACATGACGCGCAGTTGATCGACCTTAAATCCCATCAGCTCGATGTATGGTATAAACGCCGGTTTCTGGATGCTGTAGTGAGATTATCGAGGAAGTCCCGCTTGTATCCCCAATCGTTGAACATCACTGGGGTTGATGAAGTCGCTAGCACGGGCCATCGAGGTGGCTTTGGTGCAATATTCCGAGGAAATCTCTGCGGGAAAGTGATCGCTTTGAAAGAGTTGCAGGCGGCCGGCCGCACTGCTGATGTTTATTTGAAGGCAAGAGAGAGATGGAATGTGTACTTACCTGAGCAAATTGCTGACGATTGGCGTGACCAGGATTTTTGTCAAGAGGCAATTGTATGGAGAAATGTACATCACAGGAATTGTCTTCCGTTTTACGGCGTCAGCAGCTTTACCTTTGATGGGCTATCAAGGACCTGCTTGGTGTCTCCATGGATGGAGAACGGAAACTTATCTGTTTATTTATCCCAGAATCCGGATGCTCCTCGCCTGCCTTTGGTATGTCATATCGGCTGAAAACACATTCGCTTACCGACCCTTTTCAGCTGCTTGACATTGCAACTGGGTTAGAGTATCTGCATAACATGCAGCCGACCATCGTCCACGGAGATCTCAAGAGCGTAAGCTTTCTCGAGCTTTGTGCACTTGTTGAATAATTGTAACCCCCGTGTAGCTGAACATATTCGTTACTGCTTCAGGACGTGCGTGTCTTGCAGACTTCGGTCTCGCTACGGTGGACGATAAGCAGGTTTCCGTGGCCACGACGGTCCACGGTATATATGGTACTGCGGGATATATGGCACCTGAACTCATCTCGGCTTTGGAGGATCAGGACGGTGCAGTTCTTTTTGCCCGGCTTGATCGACGACGATGTGATATGTTTGCCTTCGGTTGCATCGCCTTCGAGGTATATAACGACCATTATCAGGTAGAAATGATGGATTGATGTACTTCCAGGTGTATACCGGTGGGTCACCCTTTCAACAAAACAACCCCACTGTGCGCAACCAGGCGCTACTGAGTGGCCAACGACCTCGACGCCCCACTGAACCGCGGGTTCGCGAACTTGGACTGGACGACGACATGTGGACATTTATCGAGAGCCTTTGGGCGCATCGTCCCGAAGTCCGTCTCGTAGCAGAGTCGGCGCGAGATTACTTAAGGTACAAATTATCCAGTATGGGGCAGAGTGCGTCTCGGTCCCAGGACGACCCAGAATGGGATACCGGCTTCTTGAGCTCTTTTGCAATAACAAATGATCTCTTCTCGTTGTAATAATCTTGGGGGTTTAGCTTGCTTTCTGTACTTTTGCAGCAAAACATTTCCTGACCCGGGAGCCGGGTGCCGAGTGCCTCAGCTCACTACTTCGATGGTTTTCCAAGATGACGGGGGGACATACATAGTTATGAACTTACAAAGCAATTTACTGGTGACTTACCATGCCGGACTAGCTATGCACAAACTGGCAAGTACTATCAAACCATACCACCAAGACTGAAGCATGATCTGCGTCACCTGTTTATATTCCTACTGACCATAAATCGAATGCGAGACCCGAACTCTCTCGAAACAGTCACGTCCAATCATTATGCTTCAGACATCGAATCGAAACCCGTCGTCATCGTCGAACGCGTCTTCAAACACGATCAAGCCCTCGAGGTCCTTCTTCACCTCTTCCAAACTGTTGTTTCTGATGTGAATTGCCACATGCGTGTTTGACTCAAATTCCTCCTTTGTTATCGTTCCAGACCTAGGGCGTCCGGTATTTGGCAATGTGCTGCTAGAAAGTACAGGCTTCCTTGCGGTGGAGCTGACACTAGGTTGCATCGTAGATGGTTTCCCCTTGGCGGTGGCAGCTGGGACAGCGGATCTAGCTGCAGGCTTCAGTGCTGTCCGCGGGACAGTGGTCGTGCGGGAAGGCTGCGCAGAGGCCGGACGCACAGGAGGCACTGAGCGCGCGACCGAAGGTGCTCGTGTCGTGACCCTGGAAATAGGCGCGCGCAATGTTGATTGAGACGTGGAGGGGCGTGTCACAGGCTGGGACGGTATCCGTACTGCGGTTGTTGGGGGACGAGTACTAGACACTGTGGCTCGTCTTCGGATGTTGGACGTCGCCTGGGAATTTGCCGGGGTAACCGTGCGCGTTCCCGGCGTGGTTCGCTGCGCTATCGGACGTGGGGTCGATTTACCGCTACCTGCAGATCTCAACTTGATGGTTGGAGGTGGTGGAGGTTTGGCTTCTGGCTCGAGCTTCGTCCGCGCGAAAGGACCGTCGTCTTCTGCGCAGTGTCAGATGAGGGAGGAGGGTCTATCCGTGGATACTCACTAATATCTTCTTTAGGAAGGGTAGGTTGCGTAAAAAAGTTACTCTCAGACGCATCGATGGTAAAAGTTAAGCCGGTGCTTGGTCGATCCTCTTCGAGGGTATAGGAACGTATGAGAGCCATCAAAGTTTGACCGACTTCCCTGTAATTCGGCATCTCGAAAGGGGGTTCATACGGAATGTCTGTTCTATTGTGAGTTGCTAAAGAAAACCGGACCGACTCGGAGGCTTACCTTCAATCTTTGGTGGCATGTATTCAATTTCATCATAATTTTCCTCTTCAATTGACTGATTTGCGACTGGTGCATCGATTTGGATCTCAATATCGCTTACGTCCCAGTGTTTACCATCGGTGATGGGAGTCTCGAAGGCCTTGCTCGCACTGCGAGGCAAACGATCATGCTTGCGTGCAGAGCTCGGGCGTAGTGATGCATCAGACAAAGCAGGTTTGGAAATCCTGGCGCCTGTTGGAGGTATCTGATTTGCAGTACGATTTGGAAAGGGTGTCTTGTCCCCGAGGGGACGAACGGTAGCTGCGTCCTTTGGCTTCGACGGACCGATCTGCTTGCTAGCGGGATCTTTCAGTGCACGGTCCGTGTCTGTCGACAGACGTTATGTACCGCGCCGGCGGTGCGGGTATTCACTTACACAGGATCCTGGACTGCAGCGGCGTATTCTGGACTACCTTCCTGCCCTTGGCAATGACAGACATGGGGGCATTATGAGCTGCATTTTCTTGCAGGACATTCCGCGTCTTTGCGAGGACACGGCCTGGAGTCTTGGTCGCGATGATGCCCCGATCGACATCGGTAAGCAGGCCAACAGGCCGTGCGTTGAGCATCTCGCGGTCAGTGTGAACCTCGCGACTCTTCTCAACACGAACCACGACGCGATCACGTGCAGATGACAATTCTTCCGAACTCCGACGAGTCCGAAGGCTAGTGGTACCAAGTCGAGAATCCAATATTGGAGTGATGCTATCAACATGCCTTACTACAGCGCCCATCCGGGTCTATCCTGATTCACTACTGGTATTTTACGGCGGCTGCTACGGTTGGATCCGATTCGACAATTGGTAATTGGGCGTTACCAGCACAACCTGACGAGCTAAGGTGTCAATAATCTGGATATCGATGGTGTCGCCTAGAAGCACGCGGTCCTCCAGAGAAATGGTTGTTCTGTGTGGTTGCGAACACGCCGCGCTCAACTCGTCGCAGCATGAACCTCATCTTTTGGAGGTGAGATGACAAACATGGTTTTTGTTGATGGATCGACTTATTCCATACCACGCTCGTCGGCTCCGCAGTATGAAGCATATCGCGCCAACACCAGATCCTATCTTTTCCACTCGCAAGAATAGTAGCGCCGTCCAAGTCGTACATGTTTGAAAGGTGGCACGCCCATAACGACCGGCCGTGAAACATGCCCTTGCAGCGAGTTTATAGCCGTTGAAACGCCCTCGGCCAGGTGACAGGGTTCTGTTGCACCCAAACTCTTCATGTCTAGAAACCCCAAAGAAGGCCCCCGATCAGGTATAAATGGGCTAAGTAAATGCACACACCACATACTATATCCGCTCTAGAGACTCGAGCGTTCAACAATGTCTCTTACATTCCTTTTATTGACAGTGTTGTCTATATTCCAGCAGGGGGCTTGTCTCGTGGCACCCCGCACCGCTGAAACCGACCTTCTTGCTGTTGGGTTCTATGCAGGCTGGCATGCAACAGAAGGGTTCCCGCTCTCAGCCGTGAGTTGGGACAAGTACAACACACTGATATACTCTTTTGCGTAAGCCTTACCAAGTGTGACATAGATTTGAAGGAACAATTTACTATTGGAAATAGGGTGACAACTCCAGCTGTCCACAGTCTTTCGTTGAATGGCTCAGACCCTTCGCTCCTTCCTGATTTTATCTCAGAAGCAAATGCACACGTGAGTTCATTGCACCTAGTGCAGGACATCGCTTGCTCACGCATGTGGCCGCTGAAGGGTGTCGCAGCACATGTTTCAGTTGGTGGTTGGGGGGGCGGTCGCTGGTTTTCATCCAACTTTGCAACCGCGGAGAACCGAACTGCTTTCGTACAGACTGTTGTGGACTTCGCGCTCCAGTACGGTCTAGATGGTATCAATTTTGAGTAAGCCTCTAGTTTTTTTCGGATGGCTCGGCCGTTGATGTACCTCGGCCAGCTGGGAGTATCCCAACCACCAGGGGATAGGGTGTAATACGATCGATGCAAACGATACACAAAACTTCCTTTCGTTTCTTCAGGAGCTTCGTGCGCACCCCGTTGGCGCCGAACTGACGCTATCCGCCGCAACTCCGATCACCCCATTCCGTGACGCATCGGGAAATCCATCCACTGATGTATCTGGCTTTGCCGAGGTCCTCGACTACATTATCATCATGAACTACGACGTCTGGGGTTCGTGGTCGTCGACTGTCGGTCCTAACTCTCCTCTAAATGACACTTGTGCGGCTCCCGCCAACCAGGAAGGTTCTGCTGTATCTGCTGTCAAGGCTTGGACTGCCGCTGGAATATCAGTCGACCAGATTGTCCTCGGTCTCGCTTCTTATGGACATTCCTTTGATGTTCAAGCTTCCGATGCGTTCGTCAGCGACTCCAAAACCGATCTCGTTGCATACCCGAAGTTCAATGCTTCCAATCAGCCACTCGGTGGTCCATGGGACGATACAAGTAATATTGACGCGTGTGGCATTTTGGAAGGACCTGGTGGCACCTTCGAGTTGTGGGGCCTCGTCGATGGTGGCTTCTTGACCACCAAAGGCGATCCAGCGCCGGGAATTTACTATCGTTATGACAATTGCAGTCAGACGGTAAGTTTCTTGAATCTTGTTCTGTATCATCCTGTTCATCTGATGATCTTATTTAGCCGTATGTTTACAATGAAACTTCCCAGGTCATGGTTTCTTTTGAAAACGCCGAGTCCTTTGCTGCTAAGGGTAACTATCTCAAGGAGACCGGCCTCGGAGGATTTGCGGTGTGGGAGGCTGGAGGTGATTACCGTGACATTCTGCTTGATTCCGTTAGACATGCGGCTGGGTTTTGATATTCCAAGCCTCCCCTTGTGATTTTTAAAGGAGTTCCTACTCACCAACTTTTAGATCGCTGGCGTGATTAGCCTTGGTTGCTCCTTAGTACTTATTGAGCTATATTTCTTAGAGTCGTTGAAGCACCCTTAGCTGCCCCCATCATCTGTCACCTGCCTAAAATTGATATGGTTCCGAGTTTCTCCCCTATACAATGGGACTCGTGCAAGTCGATTCCCCTCGAGAGGTCCGTTTACAGAGGGTGCACCGCGAGTCTGCTCGGCTTGATCGCCAATGGGCACTCACTACTGCCGGTTACTATCCATATGTCACAGGTTTGCGATTTCTCCATGGTTTGTGAAACTCGAGAACTAATATCCGCCAACATGGTTTTGAGTCCGACAAGCCAGAGCGCGGCACCCTATACAATCCAATTCATAGTGGTGCTTCATAGTACAAGTTGCCCATCCCAGTTCGAACGGTCAAGAAATATTTCATACAATCATTTCGGCCGTGAGTCGAAAACTATCAGTATACAAACCTAAAGTCGAATCGTTCGTTTCTTTCGTCCTTGTTCGATGTAAGGTAGTCAGCTTTCTCCTGTACATATGTAGATATCAATAAGAATGATATCTGTGTATCAGTGGAATGGCAACCTTTTCTGTCATCGAGTTCTACTTGCGATCTCTCCAACGACTGATTCCCCGATAGAAGATGAACGTGAGAATGCTATATTCGCACTGCAGATGAGGATCAAGGAAAGATTGCCTCGTTCATCTGCGTTTAGTAAGCGACTGTCTAGGACGCCGACTGATGAAAATGAGACAGACAGGGCGGCTGATGAAGCAAAACAGCACGATAAATTCCAGTGGCTGTAAGCATACAGGTCGAGATTACTCACAGCATCGTTTGTTCTGTAAATGTTGGTCTTTGAGAACGCTCAAATATACTGTTCTACTAGAATGCAATCCTACAGATGCGATCATGTCTGCCTGAACAATCATGCTGTGAAGTGACGTGCGAACCAATCGCATCTTCACGCTCCCGGAATTTCTTGAGATCCATCCTAGTAGGGTGGGAGCAACTGTTGGGGAACCGGCTATCAATATCACCGCGACATAGTAATCCAAATGGTTATTGCTGAAGTTAAATGACCGGAGGGCTATAAGGAGCGGGAAAGCCCATATCTGCATGATAAGACATCCTAAGACACGGGACTAAGTGCGCTCGGGGAGACACGAAATAAGAATAAGGGTTATCAGTCCGATCACAGGTCCAGGACCAGTGGCCAAAAGGCAATGCAGGTCACAAATAAACAAACCTGTTGATCGTTATGGCCTCCTCTCTTTCGGTTAACCACCCACGAGGCCTAAATTTCGCTTTGGTTTGGGTTGGTCCGAGAGGCATGGAAAAGAAAGCCGCGGTTCAGATAAAGAGCATAAGTGAGCCCTCCATAAGGAAAAGGTATCTCCAGCTGCCGTGGCCGGGGTCGATACGAAGGATTCCAGTAGACATAAGCGTGCCGATAATGACGCTCACGTAGGTCGTGGCCCAGAACCATGCTAAGCGTAGGGGTACTGAAAAGGTTAGAGAGATCATGATGTCAACCAAATGGCAGTAGCTGACAGTGTTTCTTACGTTCACGTTTTGTATAGAAATATGACAAGTATAACACGACGTTGGGAATAAACCCACCCGACAAAATTCTAGTGAGAAACCTGCCAGCGCAAAAGATTGTTATCCATGTCACTGGTAATATTGTGTAAGCTGACATGCCTTGTTAGCCTTGTAGCGAGAAAGGAGGTGCGCCCATCAAGCCAGAATTGAGATATTGAAACAAGGCTCCAGAGGGCGATCTAGAACATCTGTCAGCAGTCATGGAATGGGGACATACGGTATCATACTTGAATCGGTATCCATACATCCAATCCAATTCGCTTAGATATGAGCTGCGATGACAATTCCGGAATTAGACATGAGGCGATCCCAAGATTAAGGTCGTTCGTGGTGAGATTTGAGTTCTACGGAAAGTTGTCAAAGTTCGCGCGCGACATGCTTGCTACGTCCAGGTCAACGGCGAACAACATGACGGAGGCCAGGATCATGACACGCATGTCAGTCTTCCCAACAGCAGCTTAAAAGGTTCTTCAATCATTTGTACTAGCAAGCAGCTCCATCATACCGACCAACTCTTTTCTCCAGGTCCAACGAGAATTAG
>JBBPKG010000055.1:60702-70752 GCA_038089115.1 Fistulinella cinereoalba | reverse complement strand
GCCGCACGCACCCTCACGGTTGCCCAGAAATCGTATATTGATGGCATCGTACGCCACTACCATTTGAAAGACGCAAAGCCCACATCCGTTCCAATGGACCTGGGCGCCAACTTCTCCAAGTTGCAATCCCCCACTACTGCTCACGAAGTCGCTGACATGCACGACATCCCGTATCAGGAACTTATTGGTTTGCTCACGTACACGGCGATTGGCAGTCGACCAGACATCGCATTCGCCACATCTGCACTGTCCTGCTTCTGTGAAAATCCCAGCCGCGCTCACTGGGAGGTGGCCAAACGGGTTGTCCGTTATCTCAAGGGGACCGCTATCTGGGGCATCACCTATGGCCCCACATGTGCTGACGAAGGCCTGTACGGCTATACGGATGCAGATGGTAATGCCCACGAGGACCAACACGCCATTTCGGGCTATGCATTCATGCTGAACGGCAGGCCCATTTCCTGGTCTGTTAAGACACAGAAAATCATCACGTTGTCGACCACAGAAGCGGAATACGTCGCCACCACGCACGCTGCCAAGGAAGCCTTATGGCTGCACTTGTTCCTTGGCGTGCTTTTCGGTGCACTGTCCAAACCGACCACTCTCTTTTGTGATAACCAATCCACTATCGCACTTGCGAAAGATGGAAATTTCACACTCGTACAAAGCACATCGATATTAGGTATCATTTCATACGATATGTTCTTGCTCATGCTACCGTTTCCTTAATCTATTGCCCTACTGAGGACATGCTGGCTGACATGTTGACGAAGGCTCTCTCCAGTGCCAAGGCGAAGCATTTTGTGCTCGCACTCAGTCTGCGCCCAGCTTGAGAGGGGAGTGTCAGCAATCAGGTCAAGTCCGGTCAAGCCGGTGCAACCGTTGCTATCCGTCAGCACACGTCGCTGTCCGCCAGCACACATCGGGTACATGTCACCCCGTTTCTATTCTTTGTTGCAAAGATACACCTGTACCTGTTTCACTTTCGAATGTATTTAGTTTGTCGTGTACGCTTGATACCTCAGCCGTTTCCATTCTGTCCGAACCGCGCTGAGACTTGTTTGTCTACGCTACAGCTCTGCGCGTACATACATAACCTCAGACATGGCACACATGTTGCATGAAGTAGAGAGTGAAAAGACGGAAGACCTAGAGAGTGAGGTTCGAGAATTGAAAGATTCAATCATCCATCTCTGCAACATTAGCTCCATACGATGGGAGGACGACCCCAACTCTGAAGTCAACAGGCTCTGCCACGAAGTGGAGAAAACGTTGAGCAAGACCCATCATCGGAGATAAAATTTAGCGGCTACTTTGTCACAGTTGAGGGTCGCTATGGATGGTGAATTTGTAGAGAAAACCAGCCTTGAAGAGTATTTGAATAGCAAGGGTATCTGAAAGGGTATGTATGAAAATCAACATGTTGTATGGTGTATACAAGCATCAGTGCAAGTTGGAAGTCAGCGAGGTTCAGCCAAGTGTAATCGGCAAGCAAGTGAAATGGGGGCCATTGGCAAAACACCTGGTGAGGATGGGCCAATCGCCACAGGGTAGCTAATGGAGTAGGCCCATCGGCAAAATGCTTGGTGCCCATCAGCGAAATGCCTGGTGAGGATGGGCTGGTCGGCATGGGGTAGCGAGTGGGATAGGCCCATTGGCAAAACACCTTGTAAGGATGGGCCAGTCGGCATGGGGTGGTGGGTGGGATAGGCCCATCAGCAAAATACTACATGTTGGGATGGGCCGGTCAGCATGGGGTGGTGAGTGGGATAGGCCCATCGGTGAAATACTACATGTTGGGATGGGCCAGTCGGCATGGGCTGGTGAGTGGGATAGGCCCATCGGCAAAATACTACATGTTGGGATGGGCCGGTCAGCATGGGGCAGCACAGTGGCATGGGCCCATCAGGGACACATTGCAGTGTAGCAATGGGCCAGTCGCTAAGGGGGAGCCCAATAGCATAGGACCATCGGTGAAGCACCGTGGTGGGGGGATGTGCCCATCAGTGAAACACTGCACTGGGGATGGGCCAATCGGCAAGGCAAAGCTCAGTGGCATGTGTCCATCGGTAAAACACCACAGTGTGGGGATGGGCCCATCGGCGAAACACCACAGTGTGGAGATGGACCCATCGGCGAAATACAGTAATGTGGGATGGGCCAGCCAGAATGGGGCAGCAACTAGTATAATTATATATGTTCCTAGCGATTGGCCAGTCTGCAAAACATGGACTACTACTTGGATTGGCCAAACGGTTGTATACACTACTTTAACTTCGATCGGCCGACATTGGCTATTCCGTCATCTGCGGTGAAATGGCACATTGGCTAGCCAGTCATTTGCAAAAAAAGCTACTGCAAGGGGTCGCTGTGCCGTTGGTGCCGTTCTCTCTCAATGGCAACAAGGACTCTGGTGTCCAATTGCCTTCCTCTCAAAGTCCCTCAATGCAACTGAGTGTAATTATGAAATATATGACCGAGAACTCCTCGCTATTATCACCGCCCTCTCGGAATGGCACCATCATCTTATGGGGGCTCAACAGGACTTTGAGATTTGGACGGATCATCAAAATCTCGCCTACTTCCGTCAACCTCAGAAGCTTAACCGTCGCCAGGCTCGCTGGCTCTCTGAACTCGCTGAGTACCACTTTTTTTTACACCACCAGCCTGGCCACATTCACATCAAAGCTGACCTTCTATCCCACCGATCGGATCATCACCGTGGAGCAGACGATAATGAGAATGTCGTACTTCTGAAGCCCGAATATTTTCGGCATACTGCATTTGTTACAGATGACCTCACCTTTCTTGATAGAATTCATCGTCGGACAGCCAACCACGATCCGGTTGTCACACACAAGGTCGCATTGGGGGAGGCTGGCTGGACGGAGGAGGGTGGTATCGTCACCTGGAAAGAACGCATATACGTGCCTATTGATCGCCAGTTGAGAGAGGATATCATTCGCGATCATCACGACTCACGTTTGGCAGGCCACCCTGGTCAGTATAAAACGCACGAAATGATCACCAGAGACTATTGGTGGCCCAACATCTTACGTGACGTTCGTCGCTACGTCGCTGGTTGTGAAACATGTCAACAAACCAAGCCGCGACATTCACCCCTTGCCGCCCCACTACACCCTAATGCGATCCCGACCCTGCCTTGGGAGCACATCTCCCTCGATCTCATAGGGCCATTACCAGAATCACAAGGGCATAATGCTATCCTTGTCGTGGTCGACCGTTTCTCAAAAATGCTTCACACCGTCCCATCCCACATGGAAGTTACATCTTCAGGAGTCGCTCGCCTCCTCCGTGACCACGTCTTCCGCCATCATGGCTTACCCCGGAAGGTTATCAGCGACCGAGGCTCCAACTTTGTTTCCACTTTCATGCGAGAATTATACTCCCATCTAGGGATCACCGCAAATGCCAGCACCGCCTACCACCCTCAGACGGATGGCCAGACCGAACGCCTGAATCAACAAGTCGAGCATTACCTTCGTGTCTTCACTAACCACTGTCAATCTGACTGGGCCGACTGGCTAGCCCTTGCAGAGTTTTCCTATAACGACAAAGTCAACGCAGCAACGGGTCATTCGCCATTCTATCTCAACCACGGTCTCCACCCTTGGAAGGGACGCAGCCCTCGTCGCGAAGGGAGGGTGGAAGCAGCTCATGACTTTGCGGAACGAATGAAAAAGGTTCGAACGGAGGCTGAGGCGGCTTTGAACAAGGCAGCGGAGGACATGAAACGAGTCTATGATCGACGACGCTCCCCTTCAAAAGACTACTGCATAGGTGACTGAGTCTGGCTGGAGGCCACGCATATCAAGTCCGATAGACCTACACAAAAACTCGACGACAAACGCTACGGTCCATTCACCATCCTCAGTAAACATGGGGCCAGCGCATATAAGTTACGCCTCCCCCCAACCTGGAAGAGCATCTATCCTATCTTCAACGAGTGCGTCCTCTCCCCATACACTCCCCCACAATTCCCCTCGCAAAAGCATCCACACCCTCCGCCCCCGGACCTCATCGAAGGGATTGAGGAGCAAGAGGTAGAGGAAATTTTGGACTCACGCCTCCGCCGCAGCCACCTGGAGTACCTTGTTCACTGGAAGGACTTCCCTTGCGAAGAACGGGAGTGGAAAAAGGCATCAGACCTCCCCCACGCCCGCGAAGCGATTGCGGATTTCCACCGCCTACATCCTGTCAAACCTCGGCCCTCCCCTACTATGCGCCTGCGCTTCCGCCCCATCGAGAACTTCACCCAGCCTACCCACGTCCCCGGATGGTTGTACAATTGGGAAGACGGTACGTTCGAACGCAACGAAGCCCGCCGTCTACACCCCCCTTCTGAAGGAGATGATGCGGACGATGGTGAAGAAATTTGGTTTGATGCCCTGACCGACCCCTGCCCAATCTCGGGGCGAGATTCTTGACGGCCCATTGGCACAAACGCGAAGCTGTGGGCCAATTAGATACCGCGTGTCAAAGTCGTAATCTTTGGACGACGGACTCGGTAGATGGGATGATATGTGTCGTGTATTGATAGCTGTCTATAATACACGCGGTACCGGTGAACTACGGAAGGCGGACGGTGGCGACGAGATGACCGGCAACACATATACATACCGACCCCGAATGTATCAATAAGCTGCAAGGGTGGGTTAGAAACGCACCTTGCGGTGGACGAGAATCGGCCAGGGCGAGGCGCAAGCGCAGCTCTGCTTGTCACGGAACTAACGTCTATCCTACCAGCAGCCGCCCCCGATGAAATTCGCAGAAAATGCAACGGATACAGAATACGGATCGATTGCTACACGAATTTAGAGGTCGAGTACTTGCCTTTTTAACAGTATCAGGTTCTCTCATTTCACATTATCGCCAATAGTTGTGACACCACGGCGTCACGGTATACTAGTAACATCTCAGCCAGAACCCGTACAACTCTAGTCCAATTGAATCAGCATTTGCTAAATAATTGGATATTGATGTATCATAGCAACAGCACAAACAACATCCTAAAGTGTGAGCAGTGGAAATCAAGGAGCGTGATAGGCAAACTCATGAACAGCGCGCCTTCTAATGATGATAATATACTATTCTGGAAATTCGTCCGTGAGTCAAGTAACTTCCTTAATTGGTGGTGGCCTCCGTATAACTTGTCGTCGCAAAACCAACCCGCTGACGTGTGCCGTCGAAAACGCTGTAGAAGCGCTCGAGAAATACTTGACCAAGGGTAAAGTCAAGGCCAGATCCAGAGTGAGCCCCACCATTGATAACGACCAAGTAGATGGCACCGGTATTGCCACCAATGTAGGTATTAAGTGCTCGTGGCCAAATTTGACCGTTAGGTGTCAATGTAAAGGTTGACTCAACGCGACATCAGCCATGGTTATCCGGCTGGACAAAGATACTCACATCCGCAATCATAAATACGAGATCCTGCAGGTTACTATATTGAGACGTGGTAAGTCTGAGCATGCCGGTGGCTTCGTCCTCAGTGCCACCCGTCGCTGACTTGTAGGCATGATAAGAGCCTATTCCAACATATAAGTATGCCATGAATGGCGTCAAAACCAACATCGGTTGCTCACTAATAGGTATAAGAATCAGACTGGTGCGAGTATCAACAACACCGGCGCCCTGCGGCATAATGGTCTGATTGCCATAGATGATGGTCTGGTCAATACCCCAAAAGAATGAAGAGGGTTTGGTTGTAGTGATGGGGCTGAAATGATATAATCAGATGATAACAATACCAGTCTGAGAGACTTACGCATATGTTATCTGACCAGTGTACTTGCTAGAATCGGTGCCGCCGAAAGTAAACTCACCAGCGACATCATTTCCACTAGTACTCGGTGACAAGAACACACTAAAAACGTCTTCCGGAATAGTGCCTTGATCGTAAAGGTTATCGAGAACATTGGGAAATACCACCTGGAGCTGGCTCCATAGGGTGCCTACGGTCAAATACGAGGGACCCAGGCTGAAAAATGGTCAACAATCACAATCTGAGATGCAGAGCGAATCTCACACCCAAGCACGCCATCAGCACTAGTGTCATAGCCATATGTGCTGCTTGCGACGCCAATAGATTGATCTTTGATAACCATGCCGGAGCCAAGATCCACGGTGTCCAGCCATTCCTCCCCTGCACAGACGCAATCATTTCATGTTCTCCTATCACTAAAGTTGGTGAATCTGACCGTTCCAATAAGTATGATGTAAATAACACCCCTAGCGAAAAATAAGACGACCGCGTTCATGATCACAACGTCCGATGAAATTTACCACAGGCTGGCCAGTATCCTTGCTGGCGGTCGTCGGCGTGTATGGCTTATCAGAACCAATCCAAAGGTTGGCAGAAGTGAAGTCGATTATCAAATCATCTGTGATTGTCAGACTGAATGCTCAGGAATTCAATGCACAACATCCGACATACATGTGGTGGGAGGGTTTCCAATTCCAACCGATAGAATATAGTCTGAGGAGGACCTACTTGCGATGACCGGAACATTTCCAGGCTCTCGACGATCCAAACCACCGCCCTGGACTACATATCCGTGGTCCCTCAGAGCAATGGCACGAGCTTGGTCCTGCTGGACGAGGTTGATGGCACCACCACTCGTGTTGATGCGTTTGGCGAACGGTAAGGTGGCGAACGAGGAGCGGACGTCCACTGGCGAGGCCACTATGGAGATGGCAAGGAGCAATGTTGCGAGCAACGGCGTCGTGGAGAACATGGCCAGTACTGGGATTCCGGGAATTGTGTTGATTTATTACCTCAGGCTAAGCTTTTATACTTCGGCGAAGCACACTTACCTCAGGCCCGCGGCGGAGCCCGACATGAATTTAATGTCGGGTTGATACACACTTCGGATCAGCCACTTTAGAGGCAAGTGGTAAACTTCACAAAGTGATGGCGGAATAGATGCCCACCTTACCACTGAAAAACATCAATTTTTTAGAATAAAATAGTGCTACTATATTAGAATATAAATTTGATTTTTAAAGCCTACTCGAACCTGAAGTTTTCCTACCAGGAGAGTGGCACATGAATATTTGTTACGTCGCTGGCATAATCAACGCCCAATTTAGAAGTCCCTTTATAGGGCCATGTGACGTCCGAGGTGTAACTCGGCGCCTGGACCCATGATGAACAATAACAGATACTGGCTTTCTTGAAAGGGCGCGATAAGCCCCTGCCGCAAGGCAGCATTATTTTGATTCCGTCAGAGCCAGCCGAATACTGGTAGCGTCGAAGTTGGGAACCCAACTGTTACATAGCATGTGGCGTGAACTCCGAGTCGGAGATCACGTCACGGTAGTAGTACATACCGCCGTATGCCGTGCTTGGAAGCGAGTAATCCTGCAACCGATGGAATTCCATGACAAACGATTTTTCCCTCCGGCAGAGTTAGCAGTAGAGTGTCATAAAAAGCCCGTCAGTGTTGCGGAAGCTAACTTAGCATTTCCCTTGCTAACCATGTTCCCCGTGGCGCCGTTACTTGCAACATTGTTCCTCGTCATCTCCATAGCGGTCTCACCAGTGGACGCCCGCTCGACTGTTACCTTACCGTTCGCCAAACGCATCAGCACAAGTGGAGGTAATAGCAACCTCGTCCAGCAGGATCAAGCTCGTGCTGCTGCTTTGAAACATAATCTTGCTGTTCATCCCAAGAGACAAACTATTTCCAGCGCGAATGCCATTTCTAACCAAGCTGTCTCATATATTGCGTCGGTGGGCGTTGGTAAACCCCCCACAACCTGTATGTCATGCTGTGCGCATAGTTTCGTGTGTGCTAGGCTAAATATTTATGCAGATAATTTGATCGTCGACACTGGCACTTCCAATACTTGGCTTGGCGCTGGTAAGCCATACATACCAACGAATACCAGTCACAAAACTGGTGATGATGTGGTGAGCTGTTCGAACTGTCTAGCTGTGAAAGCAATACATACCTTTTGCCCAGTCGGTTTCATACGGCCTCTCGTCTTTCTCTGGTTAGATTTATAGTTCTTCACAGATGAGTGGGAAGTGCTTATTGTGTCCTCTGTGTAGGAGAGCTGTGGTACGATACTGTCACTCTCAGTGACGCTATTGTCAGTGAACTGGTGTCCATCGGTGTCGCAAACCGTACAACAGGTTTCGACTCTGGTGTTGACGGTGTTCTTGGGTAGGAGAGTTATCTTCCTCTTGAACAACAAATCTTCAATCACCTGTAAGGCTCGGTCCTATAGATCTTACTATCGGGACTATGACCAACAAGCCATATGCGACGATCCCTACTATTGCTGATACAATATATGACACAGCAGTTGGTGGCCCTTTCGTGATCGTTGGTGTATTGTTTGCACCTTCCATGGGTGCTAACGATAGGAATGGCGCTCTTACTTTCGGCGGTCCCGACCCCAGTCATTATACAGGCAAGATATTGTATACGTAGGTTCTTAGCTTCGAGCATCCGTACCATAACATTTGATTGGACCATTTCAGTCCCATTACCTCCACCCAGCCCGCTTCGAATTTTTGGGGAATCGACCAAAGCATCTCCTATGGCGAGGAGACGATCTTAACGCGGACTGCTGGTATCGTTGACACTGGTACTGCTTTAATCCTCATTGCTTCTGGTAGGCATACGATATCAACTTGGACTGAGGTGGCCACTCAACCTTTCGAATAGATGCCTACGCTGCCTATAAATCAGTAACGGGCGGGACCGAGGACGAAGCTACCGGCTTGCTCCAGTTAACTGCTTCTCAATATGATAACCTGCAGGATTTGACATTTGACATTGGCACTGTAAGTCCTCACATATCTGGTCGAATTATCCTTACCCGCACTCGAGGGAATGTACAAATTGACACCTAATGGTCAAATCTGGCCTCGAGCACTTAACAGCTACATTAGCGGCAGCAATAATGCGATCTACTCGATTGTGAACAGCATTGGCACACCATCTGGACAGGGTTTCGACTTCGTGAATGGCCAAGCTTTTGTCGAACGGTTTTACAGTGTTTTCGATACTTTAAACTGGCAGGTTGGTTTTGCGACGACGAACTACACGAACGCAACCTCCAACTAGGAAAACTTCTTCCCGACGTCCATTTTCAATCGAACAATTGTAACGACCGCGCAGCCGCTGCGCGCCGATTCGACGACTTCACTGTGTCGAGTCTGTCGATAACATCGTAGACGTACACCCTCCTTACTGCCCTTCTTCCGCCTTTCATCTTTTGCCTTGCTTTCTTTTGGCTTACTATTTTATTTCTGCCTTTCGTCTTCACCCTTGCTTTCTTTTCCCTAACTACCTTTCTCCTCCCTTTTGCCACCTACTTACCTTTCATCTGTGTCATCCTTTCCTTTATCCTTTGTGCTATTTCTCCTAATCTCAGTGTATATAGTTAATATAAAGCTAGCCCCTCCATACCATAGCAGTAGGGAATTGCACCCATAGATGTTTCCCCACTTGCTTAGCCAGATCCACTGCATGCCGATCTGACAAAGCCTTTTCCCGACCGTCCAGGACCTTGCCTTTCTTATTGTACTCCTCTCTCCCCTTCCATTTCTAGCTAATGTCTCCTCCCCTTTGTAGAGCTTGCAGTATGCTGTGTTCTCAGAAGAACCCACTTACACAATATTACCGTACGTGTTTCATAAGAAATTTTCTCTCGTGCATGTCCTGTTCTCTTTTGCTATCAACCGTCCCTCAGGCTGTGATCAATTCCTTCTAGTGTTTCGGATGCTTGCTTTGCATCACTACTGTGGGGTAGCATTTTTAATTGAGGATCCAGTGTCAACGATCAATTCGGTGTGAGTGTGCCGCTACAACCTTGGTGACTGCGATAATCATTCCGAGGTCGGAGGCTGGCGATTCTGGTTTCTTAATGACTGAACCCTACCGGTAAGCACGTGCCTAGTACCTGTTTGTCTACGACAATGATTATTTCATGTTCAGCGTACGAGCAAGAGGTAAAACGGCTTAGACAATAAACGATTTCCGAGTTGCAGGTGTGCCGGAGCCCTGCCATTTC
>JBBPKG010000055.1:0-60608 GCA_038089115.1 Fistulinella cinereoalba | reverse complement strand
ATTTCAGTACGAGCGCCAGACAAAACAATTAAATCTTTTTAAAACCTAAATCTATATTCTTTAACCAACTGCCGGTGCAGAAAGCGGAGCCTTAAAGCTCAAAAGGACATTGGTCAGATACAAAATGAACCGCCCCAGCACCGCACTCTATCAATGAGCGATTCAGTGGCCTGATGGCAAGTGTCAAGATCAAGGCTGATCGATCAAGGTCCAAGAACCGAGAATAAAAAAGAATCACAAAGCAACTAATATCGATCGAGGCTGCTTAACTTTCCTCGTCAAAGGCTGAACAACCCGCCAGCGCGCCGACGGCTCTGGATGGGATGTACGACGACAAGCGAAATCCCCAGTCCAACTGTGAGGCCGATCGCAACAGAGATAAGCTGTAGTGCCGTCTGGAATCCGCTCACGTATGTCGATGACGACCCCGAAGTCTGGTCTGACACGAAATTTAGGAGGCCACCATTTCCAAGGCCAGAAGGTACTTGGAAAAGAATGCCAGTAATCTGATCACGTGGGAATGAGCACGGGTCGTTCCCGGGAATCAGTCAGAAGCACCTACCATGACAACAAATGCGTTCCCGTTGAAGAAGCGACCGTACATGTTGGACACGAATCCAACCGCGAACGCACTTTTCCATCCGTTGAGCGCACTATACAGTCTACACAACCGCAAAATGAAACCAGACCCACCCAACTGCTGCACTGATATCACTCTGATTTGGAAATTTGGTGCCAACAAAATGATTCGTCACCCATCCAACTGACGCTATCGCGATTGATATGACCTACAGTATTCATGGGTTAGCATTTCTATACTCGAAGGTGAAAGTTAAGTTTTAAAATTACCACATCACTTACCATTTCTTTTCTCCACCATGGCGCCATCAGCCGCATACTCAGAAAAAGCGAATACATCGGCACCGTCAAGAATGCCCACCACAAGGAGGGCGTCCGCTGCCACCATGGTCCGAAAGGGTCATGAGACTCCAAGCATGTATAATCTACTGGGCCAATGACGGACTGTCCAGCGATCTTTTGATACAGCTCGGCGCCGATCGCAAGGCCGAAGCCTAAGAAAAGCGAATACATAACAGCGAAACAAAGCCGAACTGCGCCGGCAACTAGAGAACGGGACGAGAGCTCGAGAGATCCGCTAAGGACGATAAACCCCTTGTAGGCACTCCAATTAGTTGCAACAAAGGCGCTTGCCGTCGCTGCTTACCGGTAGGATCAAAACAACCGAACTACTTGCAACGGCCGAAAAACAAAAACGCTTGGTCGATGCCAATGCAGCACTCAAGAAGCTCAGAAGCGTTGCAATAGTGATTTCGAAGACGTTTGCATATAGTTCGTTACGTACCCCGATCAGTTGAATTGCAACGAGGAGTCCGCCGAGAGGTGCCGACGCAAGGCTGTCGATAAATGATCCTGAAAATGACACGGAACAAATAGAAGCCGAGCACATTGCCCCGATAATCGTCAGTTGCACAAAGTTATACAGGGGCTTCTTGCGCATTAAAACATCCAATAAAGCTGATGCGCCGGACACAGACATTTTGTCATGAATAACCTGGACTTTCCAGGTTAGCCACATATATGTTGCATTGATCATTTACTTACGTTCCAGTACAAAGAATGCGCATCTTGAAGTTTTTCAAGATCTAGCGCGCTGCCCTGCCGGATAAACTTGACATTACTGGTTCCTGTTGCGCTGTCCTCGAATGAGATGAGTATAACATCCGGCAGGTACATGCAGCTAATTTCCAGGTCCAATACACGCCCAGTGCTTTGTATCTGCGACGCTAGACGATGCGAAGGGCCACCAAACATCATCATGGCACGGGCGAGCTTCATGATGAATTCCTGCCTCTGAAGAATCTCTGCCACATGCCTCGTGATCTACCAATATTTTAGTCGACATGTGAAACAAGTGAAAAGGCGACACACATAGACCTCGGTCTTCTTTCGTTTGCGTCGTCGCTCCTTCTTCCTTTCTTTCTCTTTCACCTTCCTCCCAGGCTCTTGAACCAGAAGCGACCCTCTGCCAGTGCGTTCCGGGTCGAAGCAGCCTTTCTTCTCACCAAACTCATCCATCGGCGTGCCTCCCGCACTGGCGCTCTTCGGTGTTATGGTACCGCTGCCGCCTGGTGTAGTATCTAGCCCCATGTCCCTCGCTGGAAAAGGACTGTGAGATGATGGCGATACTCTGATGTGAGTGGGAGAAAAGTATATGGGTGACGCAAGGTCCCGCAATATACCAGTCCATCTACTCCTTTCACTAGGAGAAGCTGGTACTGGGTTTGTACGACCCGCCTTCGCGAAACCCTCAGAGCCCAAGGTCGGAGACGCCACGGTCGAACCAGCAGGGGTATCTGGCAATCCATCTTCACTTTCACTTTTCCTTTTCTCGTCCGCAAAGTGGTCGGTGGTAGCTGCGATCCCAGAGTCGGTGCTATACGCACGCCGACGGCCGAGAGGTGCTAAGACGTTCGGGGAAGTGGAAGCAACTTTTGGGATCTCATCTACAGAGTAACGCACTAGGTTGTAACCAGGCCTCTCTAAATTGGGTGCAAGAGTCGCCTGGCGTGGTGCACCCGCTCCTGAGAGTGCGCCCGCTCCAGAAATGAGGGCGGCTGTTGTAGAATTTACAGGAAGGGATGGACGACGGATGTGGCCAAAGATAGTGGAGGCCGATCCTCCTTTCAGGGTGTGGCTGAACTTGACGCGATGTTTATCTCCGGCTTCTTTCTCTCCGTCGATAGTTTTCTGATCGGGCAACGAAGGTCGATGGGGCTCCGAAAGGATGTCATCTTGATCAACCCCGTCGGAGCTGGTACTCTCGCCACTTATACTTCGTTCATCGTCGTGGTCGTGGTCATGATTGTAGAGCGCCAACAATGCACTGAGCACACCAGTACCAAGCCTCGGGCTATGGGTGTGATCATGACGCTGGTTCTCGAGATGGCGTCGTGAGCCATGATTTGTGGGCCACGAAGAGCCCAGCCAACTACCGGGAAGTCCTTTACGGACCCGACCCTGAGGGTGAACCTCGATATCCATGAGATCGGTGCCGTTCTCGACATCAGAATGATGTTGCCTGTTAGAATTCTTTGTTGCCTTTCTTCTCTCGCTCATTCCTCGGTATGTTCGATGTCCTTTTCCTCCGCCCGTGCCTTTCGACCTGGTATCTTTCTTGACCTTCGGTGAGCGATGGAACCAGCCCTGCCCTCGCTTTGTATGCACTCTCACCACTCCTACCGCCTGATGTTCCGCCAACCGTTCCGTATGACACTCTCCGGAGGTCGGGTAGTCTTCATTAGGTTGTCTCCACGTTGATCTTCTCCGAAGAGCATCTCCTCGGCTCCCTGCATGGGACATTGGCATGTGAAGGGGTAGACCTTCTCGTTCCAGCGGGTCTATCCATGCTTCCCCGGGAACGTCATGCGTACGCTGGACTACAAGTGTGGGAGACGAAAGACGCGAACTGATATCATCAAGAGTTGGCGAGCTGTACGTGGATGAACTACCAGCGCCTTGTGTCCCTCGGGGTATGCTTGTTTTGGGGTATGGATTATCGCTCAATGCAATGGGTACATTTGATGTGGCATAACGGGCAGCGGTGGTGGAGGTAGTGACACGGTAAGGAACGACAGCTTTGGGCAGCATCGAAGGGAGTGGTCCCGACTCACTCCGAAGATGCTCTTCAGACCGGTGCTTCTCTAAGGCATTTCTGAGCGTCTCGAACGCGCTTGGCTATAAACTGCGCTCAGTGACGCAAAGAGTAGCTGAAAAACAAGCCCATACGTTCAGGCCCAGTTCGTCAAGTTCATGGTGACTCTGCTGGGACGAACGATCGTCCGCTTGGGCGTCGTCGCTGCCGGCCCACTGCACACGACGCAAAGTTCGTGCTGTGCCCCCGACTACCATGTTTGCGGAACTATTGGCGCGCTGTAGTTTGACTGGAACAGGTATGGTGGTAGTGGATGCACCTATAGTTGGGTATATGCCAGTCAGACAAGTGGCACGACAAGCGGGGGCTTCGAATGGGGATTTGAAGACAGCACGTACGTCTTGCAGTTCACTATTCCTATTTTCGACTTTGAAGGGAAGGGAATATAGGAAAACAGCGTGGGGCAATGATCTTTCACTGGGTACCCAACAACGAAAAAATTGTTGGTGGCGGCTTAGATCAGGAACGGGAGCGGGAAGTGTGCGATGATGGACAGCGAGCGAAGGTCGTTCAGTATACGAAAACTAGAAGAAAAAATGAAGGTGGGAGTGATCTGGCTGCGAGTCGGGTGCTCTGGATGGAGAGTTGCACACAGCGATAAGGCCTGGCCTCACCGTGCAGTGTGTCGAGTCGTGTTACTGAGCAAGAGGAAACCTAGAACGACATGCCTTAGAATTGAGAGCGACAGATCTAGTTTTTTAACGAGCGACCCTCTCGTAACAAAAATAAATTGGCACGGTGAATACTTGAGCAGTCGTTGGCACGCCAATTCGGCTTTCACAGAGAATGGAGCACTCCTGACGTCATCGCAATATCGCGACTCCACCTTCCTTCTTTGATTAGCAGGTCCCGCTACTACGTAAGCCAAATTTGGAGCTCAACCTTCAAGTTTCTGCGCACTGAGTGAACAATCCAGTAATGATATGAATAAATATAAATATCTCACTATCTTCGTCTCCAGCTCCACCGCTCCTCCCACTCCTCGCCTCGCACACTGACAAAAATGGAACCTTAACAGTGGTATCTGACCCGGATCAGATCTCGCCAAACGGGCTGACTCCCCCTGACATATGCACATCTCATGATATGTCACTCGATCATCTTGGGTGGTGAAGCCGCCTTTAGGGTCACACGTACCCTCCTTTGATGCAGTTCAACGGCTCCAACCGGCGAGTCATATTTTCCCTAAATCACAATGAATAGACCAATTTCATCACGAACTTAACCCTAGCGCTGTAATGCCCTATAATCTATTATTTTAGATGATAATGTCATTATCCATATCCACAATCCACATGCAATCGCTGGTAAAACATTACAGCGCTAGGGTTAAGGCCGTGATGACTTCTGTTCTTGTTTCCACTTGAAGATCTTGCGTCACTCGAGCTCGCAGGCTTATAGTATGTTTCTGAATGGTTAAAAAAATTGAAACATGACATCATGCAAGTGAAAGGCTTTCCAGCGTGTCTCGAGGCTGATAGGAAGATGAATTGAAGTAGCAGACCCGTATGGGACGCACATCCAAAGAGGACCAGCCAGCTCAACATACCCTGGGGATACAGGGTCATTGAATTATAGATGTGACGCGGTGCATGATGTACAGGCGCGGAGAGTAAGAGCCTTAGTTGCCACTGGCAGTCCGAAATGATAGTTCACACTCTTGCCTGATTATATTACTTATAAACATACATACCAAACTATGTACCGATATAGTAAGTATACATTATTAATGCTCTGTGGATTAAGGTATTACAGCTCCGGATAAGCTTCACACTTGATGAATGAATATGTAGATCAGTCAACCATGAAAAGGTGGCTCGTTGGCTCAAACAAGAAAAAAAAAACGCCCAAAGGAACGCTACTGTCGAAAAATGCACAGTTAAAGTAGTAAGACAAACGATCGCCACGTGTTTCTCGGACGAGTGCGTATGTGAGAATCAGTGAGATGGAAGAGTTCACCTAGGTACAGTTTTGAACGCATGTTTGTCGGTCGTCTTTCGGTAGGGCCGCTTTTCCTTGTGCATGGTAACAAGGCAATGAGCGAACATCCTGAAGAGTCTCCTCGACTGGAACTACTGGGGTGCTTTTGGTGTCAACCACATCCTTCACACCTTCGGACGAGCCACTGGCGGTGTCTGTCCAGTTGTACGCATCAATCTGGAAGGAATTAATTGAAGGCAAGGATGAGGCATGTTACAAGTGTCGACTGCAACGAGAGCAACGCACCGCGGCGCTCACATCAAACGTGGCATGCAGATTCGCGTTAAGTGAATCACGGCATAAGAGGGTATTCATGAGCGTCTTCAGAGAAATGAAGTCAGTGAATGTCATTGCCTCCGGTTGTGAACTAACAAGACTCACATTGGTGTATATGCGACCAATGGGAATAGCAAACATGCCATAGAGGTTCGTGGTCGGGAGAAAAACGAAGGTGAATAAATCGCCCATGGAGAAGATGGTAGCAAAGAGACCCGTCTGGATAGCACAGCAAATGAGTCGATTGAGAACCGAATCTATCCTATCGGAGCCTGTCCGTGACCTGTAGAAGGCGAGGATCAAAGTGCCTAAGTGATGTGAGCGGGTTGCCAAGTTGTAGCTCGAAACCACGAACATACCTGAGATGAACAAGTCCACAGAAACTTGCATAACTAACCAAGCAATCACCAGCGGCGTAAGGCGAGATAGCTTAGACCAACTAAACATATTCAATCTGACAAGTTACCTCCGAATCATTGTGAAACCTACATCCAAATAACCCACGCCCCAACGCCGCAACCGATTCCCATAACAAACGTAGGAAGTGCCAACGTAATTACCACGCCAAGTAAAAGCTTGCTGCCGGTGAAGCGCAAAATCCTACGACAGATTCAGCTTAAGAGTTCGCTGGTAAGCCCACAAACTTGCCTGATACCTAGGAATATCTGCGTTACTAGTGCAGTAAGCGCAGTGGCGATAGGGGTAAATGGGTATGGCCACTGAGCCACTTCCAGAGCGAATCAGGAACATGTCAGAGAAGCAAGCGTCATTACTGACTGTTAAGAGCTGCAGGATTGTCGAAGTCTGTCACCCTTGATAGAGTCAGCACCAGCAACGCAAAGATCGGACAGCGCTGCGTACGTGTAGCACCATGCCATGTATACAACACTAGTGCAGCAGCAGTTAAGTCATGTTTGGGCTAACCAATCGATGGCCACTCACGAAATACTATGAAACGTGTCTAGTACAAATAGAAAGAACACCGTATATCTGACATTATACATCAGAAACTGCGCGCTGGTGCATTGGTTGTCACCGACTTTGTCAGGGGGGGATCATTGTACTCTATAGTCAAGTATGAGCGGCATCGCCACACACCGCTGAGAAACTTACTCCTCTGGTAATAGATAGCAAATTGGTACGTGACAAGGCCATATAGAAAGGTGTTGACTTCATCCCGCAAACGGGTTAGCCTGAATTACGAATGGCTAGCATTGAAGGAGACTGACAAAATATGCCCACTAGGAGCGTACCTGGGTTGACCCAGTAAACAATTGAAACCATCAGATACTTGACCGAACGCACCAAGGGTCATCTCATATGGGCTTGATGCCATGAATACTGTGGTAGTAATAAAAGGTAGCTGTAGGGTTGAAGCGTTACTGTGTAGGTAGGATTGGGCGGAAACTTGAAGAAGGGGGATGAATCCTGGTGGTGCAGAGACAGATCGGTAAAATATACCAACGGAAGACCCTGAGATTAGTTCAATCTCCCTTTAATCTGCTTCTGGCCCGAGATCATACTCCGTTTGATGCACATAGAGTTTGGACCCGGACGCTTAGCCGCAATAGGTCCAGCAGAGATTAATCTCACCATCAAGCGAAAGAATTGAGTTTTGGCCCCTAGTAGGGCATGCATGCAGAGTCATTCCCGGAAATGTGCGAGCGATTCGCCGAGGGTGGGTACTCAGCAAAGAGACAAAATTCAGCATAAGAACGTCACAAGTGCCTGAATGCAGGTCAGTACATGGGAACTTTGTTTAAGCGTAACGCGATATCTGAGTTGACATTCTGCTTTTTGAAATAGTCATTCACGTACAAACTTCATGTGATCTCGGAATACTCCATGCCACAGGTCTAAGCTGAATTTGAGGAGCCTGGAGGCGAGCCACGACCCTATGGTTGATGATTCGGTCCCGGACAGATACATATACTTATCTGCTCAACGCAGGGTTGCAGATTACACGCCACTCTTCTCCACCAGTGATTCAGACTGCTGCAGTAACCGATATGTGTGAAACTGAATCCTTGCAACGGTGGAGGCTTTAGGGACGTCTGTGTACAACCGCAGAACGGGTGGTCGCGGAACCTAAATACCACGCGGCACAGGTTCAGCAAAAATATCACTATGACAACGGTTCGATCGATCAGTTGCCCCTGATAACAACTACGAACGGTTCCGGTATGGACGCCCGGACTCTGCAGGTCCACAGCAAAAAAAGGACCATAATGAGGGCCGTGATGTACCTCTTTAATGAACCCTTGCATTAGGCTTGTGAGTACTATCCCGGAACACATGCGGAAAACTGGTGAAAAGCAACAATGTTGGCTCATAACTCATGCAGCTCAACAGACCGCTCAAGTGCTAAGTTCCGTTATGATAGGACTCTGGGAATCGGTGCAAGCCAACGAACGTCTTCCGGGCTGATCCTACAAGCATGCAAGAGCAAAAGGCTGGTGTGGGGTTGAATAATGGGCAACCTAAAAGTTTCCCCTTGAATCGGCACCCACACTTAATATGCCCCGCAAAGTTGGCATGAGGACCAAACCACTAGAGGTATTTTGTCCAATGATGAGCATACACTATAACCATTATCCAGCAGCTAAACGCAGTGCTCTAGAGTTTGGACTGACAGTCGGCGGCATCAGAAGTGGTCTTGGAAAGTGCTGCAATATGGTATTAGTAATGTTTAGCTTGAGCGGGGGCGCCCAAACGCAACGATTTCTAGATTTTCGCACCATCTTTAGACGACCGATGCCACGTCTGTGAATCGCATAAACTAGAACTTCCTCGAATTACTGGCCGCCATCAGGGTTGGCCGCATGGGGCACAATGGACCGCCCGCGAACTGCCACATGCCAGTTTACCATTCAACTTAACTGATAAAAACTTCTTTTAATTCGGGCGGCGCACTAGCAGCGGAAAAGCCCGTGTTGGGTTGACATAACTAAGGACCATAACGCCCAAGTGAACGCGTCCCTCACTGTCTCACATTGCTCAGCTTGGGCCCTCCAAAAGTAGGCTGACCACTCCCCCCACTTCATAATCTTGACTCTGTTCCCTGGAAAGTAGGTAATGCTCAGAATCATCCTCAAAGCTTAAGTTGGCAAGTCCTGCTTATTTTCACTCAAATCAGGGCAGACGCAGCGACGGGAGAACCTGTGCTGATAATAACATGAGACCTGTAGACTCAGCGGTAGACGGTCACGACCCACAAGACCGCCAGTCTCAGCCGGGTCGCCAGAACACTATCATGTACCGTATCGAGCGTTGCCACCATGCCAGGCAAAGGTGTGGACCCGATCCCTTGTATATTGATCCTTTCAATCGCAGCGATCTAGGTTGCGACGAGTGTGATTCCTTCGACTAGTCGTTCGGAAACGATTCGGGTGCGTACAATGCACTCAACCTGTTAGGTAACGGTGTAACGATACGGATCGGTTGGATCTGCCTGTGATCGTTAAAAGCAAAGAGCTTTGTGGGCATGCGTGATACCAGGTCAGTATCCCAAGGTTGCTGAGCACGTAAGCTTCTGCCACTGGCAAAAGCAATTCGAAATGATCACGGCCGGTAACCAGTACGTAGATTGGTGTGTCCTTGACCCTACGTACTATGATAGTCATTGCAAGCAAAATATAGAAGCGATAAGCAACTTCAAAAGTAACGGCAATCAAGCCTACGATGTATATGTCCGGGGGAATGAGTCATGTGATGTGATAAATAACATCATGTAAACTGTGATGCACGACGATTAGTTCGACACGAAAGTCCTAGTTCTCTTCAAAGTATACCTAACGTGGGGTGTGGAAAAAGAGGAATGACACAATGCAATCCAAAAATGTCCTCGGATCCCAGGATCCCATCTCTCAGCGTCCTTTTCAGGGCAGGACGGGAATAAACACCCATCCGAATGCTCTCACCTCGTTTCCTTTCTCGCCCAAGAAGAGGTGTGTCTCGTACAGCCAGTTGACGAAACCAGCAAGCCAGTCCCGCAATCCCCGCGCATATCGTCGTACTTCGTGATGGACGGCGAATGCGGGAACCGAGAGAAGGGCTTCCTCCGTCGCGATAAACGCGTCCACACTTTGCTTGACGAGCATTCCGGCTATCGATACGGCGCAGTCCAGCGAGACGTTTCGCTCCCTCATCAGGATGGTGACAATACTGACACAAGGCCCAAATCCTGGAGATACACCCTTGGCACATGATACGATATCCTTGGGGAAGGGGAAGGGGACAAGCCGTCAGCAACCCTACCCCAAATGTATATCCAAGTCGGACAACAGGAAAATGCGTGAAACACGTACCTCGGACCAAGCAGCAATATCGCATGCATGATCATGAAGTCGCTCAAACAGCCCGTCCCCTAGCAACGCATCTGGAATGTCGATGTCTCCAGCATACTGAACCATCTCGAGCGCCATGCGGAGTCCAGACGCGTCACGTCGCTGTTCGATGTAAGATTCGAGATCCGGGACAACGCCCTGTACGGCATTGGCGGAGAGCTGGCGCCTCGTTTCGAGGTAGCATCGCTGGGATTTGATGAATCGCAAATACCATTGAGGGTGTGCGTAAGCCACGCGTGATAAGCGGTTGGAGAGACTTGTGAACCGAAGACAGACAGAAAGAAGGGTCCCCGAGTAATATCATTTATTCGTGTCGTAGTCAGGGACAAGAAAAAGAAACGCGTGCGCATCCCCCATCAATCATTAAAGTGAGATCAATAGGATAGAACGGTAACCAACTCACAGCATGAATGGATCGGCATCGCCCGATCGCGAGGGTGTTCCAGCACCAGGTGCGACCGCAGTGTGTTCGCGGTGGTGAAGTAGTATACTCAGGAAATCGGTGACGAACCGGAGCTGCGTAGCGTCGGCGCTGGGATGGCATGCTGCCGCGAGCAATCCCGGCTTTGCTGCGTTCCATGGCATGGAGGAAAGCGCGACGCCTGATTCGAGTAACCACTTCTCAGAAGCCTGTGAGACTCCTCTACAGTGTCTGTTGGTCCGCAGCTCAAAGACACTACAGAAAGCCAACAAGTCCGGAAGCTGGAGGCTGGTAGTTGCGGTGCACATCTTTGGGCTTGTCTCGCGCTGGGTGAAGTGATGGCGTGAGCCGAGCGAGGACGGCGTGTTGCAGACGAACGGCAGACGACGGTGGAGGCAGTGAGTGGTTATAAAGCAATAGAAAGAAGGCAAACCCACAAGGGGGCCATCGGACTCAGAAATCGTGTATGTAATGACAACGGCGTTACCTCCGAGGAGTCTTGTCTCGCTGGGGCTGTGTCCCGTGCGGAAAAGACCATGTTTCAGTTTGGATCGAGCCCATTGTTCTACTAGGTAACTCGTGGCAAATGGGATACTCTAGATCGCGCGGAACGCCGAACAAGCAGCTACTCAAACTCTAAGTGTTGAATGTTTATGAGTGTCGTCTCGATGAGATTCCAATGATAGGCTTCAAGCTATTTTCTTGAATATGTTTTCTATTTGCCCTCGAATCCTGCTCACCCCCATCCCGATCCCAACCATCACGCCCACATCGATTGCGATAAGCGAGATCGCAGCAAATATATACCTTGGCGCGAAGATTTTCCAAACCATTAGGTGCCTTCTCAGCACCGTGGCACATGTAGCACTTCCAAGAAGAAGAGTTGCAAAGTACGCCATAAAACCGAGGCCGGCACGCAAGCAGGACGCGGTCAAGCCTCGTGGTGGGGGTAACGGGGGAAGGTTCCAGAGAGCAAGTAACGGTGAGGCAAGGCCTATCAGGAAATGGGGCCCAAACGTGTTGATGATGACCGTTAACTGTGACATGGGAAAAGAAACCGTGGAAGTGAAGATAAAAGCCGTCTTCCATTGTATCGAAGGTATCGTGGGCTGGTGCCCCGTCCCGTGGAATGTGTGAGCTGCCAGAAGGGCAAGGGGAACGACTTCTGAGAATGAAACCTCCCGCCTGAGCGCGTTGAGGTCCAAAGCAGCCGTTGGTTTGCCTGACGCGAACGCATCGCTAAGCCCACGGACGTCCCGAACGCTATCGATAGCCTCGAGATGCGCCAGTAGAGCAATGGTCGAGAGTCCCAAAATTGCTTGCCCAGTAAGTTGCATACACAGCCAGACAATGCTGAGGAAAATTGTCCAAAATACGACGTATGGCGATCCGAACGCATTAGCAAACCCTAGTACGGTCACTTTTGCCTTGCGCTCCGGTTGGCTCTCCGATAATTGATCGTCCACAGAGCGGGCCTCGGTGCTGACCTCGAGACAGATAGGTGATGTCCACCATAACGAGATACCTCCGAATGCCGTTGCCGCGAAACATACCCTGGCCAACATAGTCCGTGTGAGACGCAACAAACTATTTATGCCATCTCCGAAGAACCCCGTCGAATGAGCCCATTCCAAGGCCCAAAAGCTAGTTCCGGCAAGTAAAGCGGACGTAAGGATCCAAGGAAAGAATATCCCAGCCAGGCCCTTTTCCGATTTCGAGATGCGAAGAATGCGTCGAATGACAAATGGGAGGCAGAAGGCTACAGTTGGCGCGATGAGCAAGGCGAGAAAAGGGGGAGCGCTTGACGTAGGCGAAACGTAGAACGTCACGGTGCAAAAAGGGTGTTGTTCCTCTCGACACGCGGTGCTGATTGCCATCAGTCTTACACAGGCCGCAAAGAGCGCAGAGAAGCCGAGAATACGGTACCGAAGGCGAGATGTTGGTGCAGTGAATCCGGTCAAGAAAGCGGGAACAAGCGATGTGATAAGGAGGAAAAGGACAACGCGGTCCTCCCAGACAGTGAAAGAATTGGAAGCGAAACATAGCGCATGGACGACGGAAATTATAGAGGCGGAGGGTAGGTGTTCCCGGCGGAATGCAGGGCGGTGCGAAAGCGTGAACGCGAGCGTAGACAGGCATGCGCTCCCAAAGAGGCACACGTGATGGAAATAAACACCTTCTAGTAAACTTCCCAGGGGCACGTAGGCTATACTGCCGAGTACCGACCCCACGACCGCGGCCTTGGATGCATTTGATAACGCCGTTCCAAGCCGCTCTTCCGAGGCTGCGGTATTGTCCAGCCACTGGTATGCCGCGTATGTTGCGCCAATGCTGAGGAGCACCACAGTAAGGCCTGCGCTAATTAGAGGCAGACTGAATCGTGCCCAAAGAGTCCTGCAGACCGATAGCGAGAGATGATTGAACTGCCATAAAGCGGAAAGAGTGTCCTCCGAGGTGGCTTGTGCGGCGGTCCAGCTTTCTGAAATTTGGGGCCAGTATCCGTCGAGTTCTCCACCAGACCGACTAGCACGGTAAGTGTCCAAGTACTTTTTGATCTGATCTGCGTTAAGTTGAAGGGCCTCCTGTATTCCCGCCTTGCCCGTCCCACGGTGAAAAACCTCCGGAATAATGCACCCCAGATTGTTGAACGGAATGGGAAGGCCGAGGAGAAGGGATATTGTCGGAACAAGATCAATCTGTTGAATCCATCGATGAGGGACAGTCTCTCCTGGGAACACAGTAACGGGGGTGAGGCTACTTGGTAATGATGTTAATGATTGAGTTAGTGCGACACCCTTGCTATAAATCCACACGGCAGACATCGTCTCCAGGATACTGTCCCCTCCGTGGTTGCCTGTACGGTCCATTCCGTGGTCTCCAAGTACGACTAGGAGCGTATCTTCGTCGATATTCTTGACGAGTTCCGCAAGAAAGTCGTTCATTTGCTTCAACTTGGCCTTCATAACGGGGTGTTCGGGGCCAACACGATGACCGACGTGGTCGACGCCCAGACCATGACCAATTGCAAGCCCCCATGAGTGGGAATTTTCCTTCACTATAGGCAAGAGATTTGAAATGACGCCTTCGTCGACCGTGTGAAGATCTTCGACATTGAAGGAGTCAAAGGGAAAGGACATGTTGTGGTCAAGGATGTCTGGGAACAGCGTCATCCATGTATCATCGCCTGCAAAAGCAACCTTTCAGGCGTATATAAAGCGGAAGATCGAGAGAAGGCGTCCGGCTGACCTTCCGACCGGCGGCTACGAGTTGAAGGAGCAGTGAATCTTCATCAATAGCTGAACCGCCGAAACTTTCTCCAACATCAACAAACGTCGGAAGCGAGCCCGTGGTGATACCCTTGATGCGCTGGAGCGTCGTAGTTGGCGGATCGGAATGAGCATTGAATATGAAGGAGTGGTGCGGGCGCGCAGCAGTGAGTTCCGAAGGAAGAGTGAGAACGTTATGATGGTATGGGGATGGAGGTTCTGGGGGATGGCTGGAAATGAAATCGAAGCGAAGGGCATCGATGACCACTATGACGGCCCTTTGATGTGTTGCGAGCGACGAGCAATTGTCATAGCGACATTCGTTTCGGTCCGGAAGGGATAGTCGGCTCAAAAGAAACCCCTTCGTGAACAAGTATATCCCTATGCAATGAACAAGGGAAAGCCAAAGCAGCAGACGGAATTCTCTGGGAAACATCAGTCGCACATCCAGCCTACAACTCGAATTAGAGCGAAAGAAAAAGAAAAGAGTAAGTTTGCACTCACGCTGACTGTCCAAAGGGTGCTGCTGAAAAGCTGCCGACGCGCTTGAGGAGCAAATCCACGTGACTACGTCGTCTGTCCCAATCGCTCCACCCGCGAGTCTACTGTGTCACTACGCTCTGAGACAAAGGCAACGAAATGCCTCGCAAGGACGCAGGCGGCGGCCCGATATCCGCCCAGGCTCAACAGGATCTCGTCTCAGAGGGCATTGAGAACTTCGAACTTCCCAAAACCCTCGTCACCAAGATTGCAAAATCCGCTGTGCGTCTTCGAATGCAACTCTTGGCTAAAATCTCAGCTTCTTTAGATACCAGATAGTTCCAAACTGCAAAAGGAGACGGTACTCTCTCTGGTAAAAGGGTCAACTGTGTTCATCAACTATCTAGGTGGGTAGAGGTTTGGTACCGACTGGTGGAGATTCTCATGGGCCCATCAGCTGCAACGTGAGCAGGGCACTTTACGTAGTCTATCCATTAACAATTGTCCAGTGCACATGATGTCGCTCTGTCGAAGCAGCATAAAAGTATTTCTGCATCGGATGTGCTCAAGGCGCTGGAAATGATCGAGTTTGGGGACCTGGTTGACCCACTGCAAAATGAACTCCAGGGTAACCCGCTCATGTTCTTTTCTCTATGACATCTCTGAATGCACGGATAGTCTACAGAGACAATGCGAAAGGAGACAAGAATCGAAAGAGTGGCGTCGTCAGCAATAACCCAGGCAAGGGGAAGGGGAAGGAAGGGGAGAGCATTTCGTTACTCTCACGGCCCAAAGGAAAGGCAAAGGCAACTTTACCGTCTCCGTTCACGACCCAGCCTCGGCTATCAGCGTCACAGACGACGGAAGATGTCAACATGAGCGTACCAGGCGGAGATAATGTGGATATAGTGGAGGGTGGTGAAGGCAGAGATTACGATTCAGAGATGGTAGATGAAGTCGATGACGCACAAGAATACTATGGAATCGAGGAAGAGGAACAAATGGATCTCGTCCCCGACGAAGCTGAAGAATTAAGGAAGGATGCTGTAGGGTTGGATGATGTTGACCCAATTCAGGATGAAAGCTAAGCATTGGTCGCAATGTAAGCACATCCATAGTCGCTTGAAGGACTTTTGTCCGGCATGACACTTGACTCCCAACTATTGGGGAACTCAACATTCAAGTAGAGTAGCCCTACCTAATATTGGTCGATGACTACGTGGTACTCTATCTGCCTCTTGGGTTATACGCCTTTATCCACTTACTTTTCTAGCTCGCCGCACACCCCAGCAGGTAGTGTAAACTTCGTGCTGCATACAACTAGGCACCAGACGATATCATCGGATATACATCTCGGTGCGAAATGAATTATTCAAACGATCGTGTCATTGAACCAAGCGGGATTTCTTGGTGCATGAGGTTACCACGCTCCACGCCCGTGTCCCAATAACTCCATCTGAGTTTGAGGAAGTCTGTCTTGGCAGTGACAGAGTTCTGCGGGTATCTGGTATATGAGATCTCGAACTTGCTCGACACGAAGTAAACTGTCTCCGGGTTCGATAATGTATTGATCAGTCAGGTATGTAAGTCATACCAATCACCGCCCCAATATTCCTCTGTGTTATGGATGTCTAACAAGATTGATGACGGAGTCCAGTACTAGCCCAACAGCCTGGTGGGAGACTGTCGACTTGAAATGCGATTCTGTGGAGATGGTAGTGTGACGATCTGGGAGGTGGGGCCGCCTACGCTTCATGTATCGGACGTCACTCACTGTAATGTGGGATCTTCATACTGTCCGTAGGTGTATTGGCCAGTCGGAGTTTCTGTCGTAGCCGGCCATGACACTTGCACTCAACGTCCACTGCGACAATGACACGGTCATCAACCTCGTCGCTCATGTCCATGACACATGCGTTGTGCGCCAGTGGTTTGAAACGTGTGAGAAGCGATCATCAACATGAGCAGCTTTAATAATTGCCACTGAGCAGAAGCATACGCGTGCGCCTCGTCCCTCGACTACTCGTACACATTCACTGCGAGCTAGTTCGCATGATTCCGTCGCCAGTTCGGAACCGTCCGCGGGAGCTGCCGGTATCTGTAATTGTCCCTTCCGAATCCCCGACCTGAGCGTTCTATAGTTTCGCCGGCTTGCCTCCTATAGTTTGGCACAGTTCTGAGTCCTTAGTAGAAAGACAATGAAGTTTTGAGTAGTGTTTATCTTATCAGCCCCAGTCGATGATCGGGTCTTCGCTCGCTCTAACGCCTACGGTAGTTCACGCCATCATCACCACTCCGAGCGTCTCCGCGCTGTAGTAGAAAGTCGCTATTCGGATAGACCAGGACCTGCTCTCTCCCCATCATATACACCCGATTGCCCTCTCCTTGAAATACGCCCAGATCGCCCTCATGGTTGACGTCAAGAACAAGGTTTGCCTCATGTACGTCCACTTCGTCTCCGTTGTCTTCACCGAGTCTCAGATATCTTCACCCGTTCGAAAGCGTTCACGATGGCTGGGGTATCTCCCTCAATAAGGGCACGAAAGGAGACGCCATTGAAGCTGCTGATACCACCAACATGGATACCATCGCCAAGAACCACGCTTACCGCACGCTCTATGCACATGGCAACGCCGTCGGGTTGAGCGACGGACTCATGGGAAACTCGGAGGTTGGGTGCGTCGCTTCCTATCTCCGCTTTCTGCCTTTGATTATGCGATCTCGACAGCCACCTCAACATCGGCGCTGGGCGAATCGTCTGGCAGGACATTGTCCGGATCGATGTGTCAATCGCAAAGAGACAGTTTCACCAGAACAAGACGATCCTCGAAAGCACAAAGCGCGCCAAGGAGGGTAACGGACGCCTACATCTACTCGGCTTGGTACGCATACAAGCATATGATCGGCATTGTAATCACTGACGGACTTTACAAGGTCTCCGATGGTGGTGTCCACTCCCACATCCACCACCTCAAGGCGCTCCTTGAGACTGCCAAAGAATCCGGCGTGCCTCACACCTATGTTCACTTCTTTGGTGACGGACGTGACACTGCTCCGGCATCCGCCAAGGGCTACGCCGAGGACTTGCTTTCTTTCCTGAAGTCGGAGTCATATGGGGAGCTGGCTACCATTGTGGGCCGTTACTACGCTATGGATCGTGACAAGCGCTGGGAGCGTGTCAGGGTGGCTGTCGAGGCCCTTGTTGATGGGAAAGGCGAAGAGACAGAAGATGTGCTCAAGACTATTCAAGAAAGGTACGACAACAAGGAAACGGATGAGTTTTTGAAACCCATCATTGTCAATGGCTCCGACGGACGGATCAAAAAGGGAGACACGTTGTTCTTTTTCAACTATCGTTCTGATCGTATGCGGGAGATCGTAAGCGTCATCGGGTTACCAGACAAACCCATAGAGGTAATCATCCCCGACGATCTGGTAAAGTTTTCCCTTGATCGCAATCACTACTCCCCAGTTGATCGATCATGGAACAGCATATTACGACAATGTCCCGCTATAATGCAGAGTTCCCGTTTTCGGTGGCCTTTCCGCCACAGGAGATGACAAACGTGCTTGCGGAATGGCTGTCCAAACAAGGTCTTTCTCAAGCGCACATCGCCGAGACGGAGAAATATGCCCACGTCACCTTCTTCTTCAATGGTGGTGTTGAGAAACAATTTCCCAAGGAAGAGCGCCACCTGATCGCCTCTCCCAAGGTCGCGACATACGACCTGCAGCCCAAAATGAGTGCCCAGGAAGTAGCGGACAAGGTCGCCGAAGTGGTTCTGGCCCAGCAACATGAGTTTGTGATGTGTAACTTCGCACCTCCCGACATGGTGGGACACACAGGTATCTACGAGGCAGCCATCGAGGCCATCACGGCCACGGACAAGGCCGTCGGAACGATCTACGATGCATGTGAGAAGGCTGGATACGTTTTGCTTATCACGGCGGACCATGGCAATGCAGAACAGATGCTCAACCCAGAAACCGGAGCGCCGCACACGGCACACACGACGAACAAGGTCCCATTCATCATGGCTGGAAAGGGCCTCAAGTTTGTCGAAGATAAAGAGGGCGCGAAGTCACCCGAGGAAGCGGGAGCATTGGCGGACGTTGCGCCGACCGTGCTTGCAGTTTTGGGGCTTCCGCAGCCTGAGGGTGAGCGTCGACGTCTACGGTCGAATCCTTCTTGGCTGACGTTTTTTTTTTTTGGCAGAAATGACCGGGCGGTCATTGTTGAAGAAGGATTAGAATGTGTACCGTACTTAGACTCTGAAGCACCGTAGAAATAGAGAAGTCCCAGGAAGCACTTGCAAGGAGCGACTTCAAGTTGTCGGAACGGATGTTTATCATTGTTTTGGAATGACACATAATCTGACGTCACGCAGTGGCAACTGTATATGGTGAGCGACTTATACTCCTTTCTCCTCTTTGATGCCTCCAAGAAAACGCACGAATCAACCGAAGCATGCTCCTCCAGCTTCTCCCGCAACGATTCATGGTGCATCGGATCAGCACCACCATCTTCGTCATACGGGTTCCGGCATCAGCGCTCGCACTGCTAGTGTAGGCATCACACCTGCCAAACTACCACCTGCACCCACTTCTGAGACCACAGCTACCCAAAAAGATTCTCACGAGGAAGGTTCGGGTGCAGATCTCCCTTCCCCCCGAACGCGGACGTCACTCGCCAAATTCACATATGTTCTCTCCTTGTCAGCACTACTGTTCCTTGGATGGTATCTCTATGGAATGGCCACATTGATATGGAGAATGAGAGAGGAGATTGGATGGTGGGGTATCATAGTGGGCGATCCAGGAGCAATGTCACGATGGGCCCTAGAAAGGGAAGACCAACGGTTCGAGCCAGGACCAGCTGGCGGATTCGATGCCCCACTCAGTGCGCTTGCGGATGCGTTGGGAATTTCTCCGATCCAGATAGCATCTGCAGTGAAGCCGCTCATCCCCGAGGCAAGCTTGGCAAGTATTGCATCAAAAGCGGTAGAAACGGGCGCTCCGGAGGCGGTTATTAGGGTGCTGATTGAGGATACTGCACGGGATGACCGAGGTGGCACAAATTCCGCGGCTGCTGACACAGAAGGTTTTCCGTTTAGGAAGGGTACAACAGCGGGCAATGTTGCGAAGGAGAGTTCGATTTGATGGGTCGCAGATTCTACTTCTGACTACCACAAACGGTGACGTTTTGGTCGAACTCCAAGCAGATGCACTGTGATCGACATTCGTCAGTTCATCAGTTAGTTGCGGAGGCTCATGGCACGGTACGCGCTCCGAGGGAAAAACCTACTGCACTCGAAACCCAAAACTTGAGAAGTGCGTGGTCCTATATTCGACGTCTGCCGTACTATTTGGGTAAGTGCTGGAACTTGCCGTCCCAAATGACCGTTTGCGATAGAACGCTCAACTAGAGTCAATGGCAAGAAAATTCAAAATGGTCCAGGCTGCAGTCCGATGGGTCAAGGTACGTACATATGAGCACGACCTGGGTCACGGTATAAGTACTATGGCTTCGTTGGACCGCCATCATGATTTCCTGAATTTGGCTACATCCATCCTGATTTTAAGTTGTTCCAAGCCACCTCTCCCACTATGACCATGACGCGGCTGTCGGGTCGCAAATAACCCGGTTTTTAAGCTAACTGGTTAGCCGTGCATGATATACGCTGGTGCGTACACATTCTTCCAACTTGAAATTGTCACACTTGCAAGCACCAGCACAACTGACCTTCTTCGCAGAAAGTTGGTAGTTCTACCTTGTAATTAACGAATCGGGTGCCATGCCGCGGCGAGCAGAAGATCGTGAAAAAGCAGCATCCGTCCTAGCACCCTTTGACCAATCTTCGATTGCATTGCCTTTATCTAGCCTTTATTGTTATTCCGATGGCCATCGGACTACTTCCCTCGAGTCTCGAAGGCGTGAACTGAAAGTGGCAAAACACTAATGAAGGCTGCTCCCCCTCCAGATAGCAAACACCGGCGAGTCCACGTGCCTCCAGTGGCACTTCATTAAGACACGTACCGGTGGCATTCGTGGAACCCCTGCGTGTCATATGGTGTGGCCATTCAATATTCAGTAGTGGCCTCATTGTACGTACTTTCGTCATGGCATCATATCGGTAAAAATGCTTCATACTAAACTGGGCTCGCAGGTAAGGATAGTAACAGAAGATTACATGACCACGAACGGGGTGATCGAACGTACGTTATTGATGCACATAGAAGTAGGAACCAGGGAAACATAAGTATATCCGCTCTTTAACTGAATACTCTCGCCTTAGTGACCTCCGCCTGAAGCTGCTGCAGCCCTTCTCCGCTCCCTGTCCTTCCGCAGTTTTTCGACATATATGAAAGTGAGAATGACGAGATCTAACATATGTTCAACTTGGGGTGCAATTTCTAGACAGGCACTCCTCCGCTTCCCAATAATCCCGAGACTCGCTCTGTGAAAGCGCGCGAGTTCGAGGCCCGAAGCATCATCAAGCGAAAGCTGCAAAACACGACGAATTAGATGGGATAATTTAAATCCGAATGATAACGAAGCTGAAGTTGTACGCACCACAACGTCTCTCATGTTCATGTCCCATCTGTACTGACGACCATCGGGACCAGTGAATGTGCGTTTCCTGAGATCTCAAGCGTAAGTGCTTTGGATATTCTCCTGACGAGAAGTGTTCCCACCTTCTAAAGAATCCATGGCTGGGCAGGAAATCGCTGGAAGCTAGCTTTTCCCCTTTAATCCTGAAAATGGAGGATCCGACGCAGTGCCAGTCGATGCAGCCCACTACCTCGGTGGGCACTTCCGTTTCCAACTTGTTCGATGTTGGGGTCATCTGCCGAGTGATTGTCGTCGTCCTGGTGCCTAGACGGAAGGGCGTGTCACTCTTGAATGTGGGGAGACCATGTTCATCCGTGAAGACGGCATTGCGGACGCTTTCGGTGGAGAGGGTTAAAATCATGGTGTGTCGGTTCTAGCCGTGTGTGGAGAGGAAAATGGGAGGGGTGCTTGGTGGACCTCCAAAAGCTTGATCGAGTGCCTGCTTTTAACTTGGTCTGAGCTTGAAAGCAAGGGCAATGCAAACATTTGAATTCAGCGAGGTACTACAGTCTTGAGAACTTATGATGTACGATGCAGTAACTGCGGAAAGCATCGCCTTGAGCTGACTTTGGTCCACCCAAACGATTGGTGTGCGAAAAAGCCCGATGACCCAGTCGACAAGATCAAAAGGACACCCACAAATTGTGCGGCTTTCAGGGCCATTCTTCGAAATAGAAGTTCTGACACAGCAACTCTTCCTGTGGGCATTTTGCCGATCTGTCAAGTGGCGGCACTGCAAATGCCATCGGTCTTAGCCTAACATGAGGAACTCGAACCTGTGTCGTGCTGCTGCTCTGGTAACCCGACGGTTGTCTCCTGTAAGTCCTGTCCTGCACTGCGGGCTACTCGGGCACCGGGATTTTATGAAATAACACGCGGGGGACATCAAAAGCTCAGTATACAATGCACATAGTATATTGGCAGTTCCACGAACCCTAGTAGCTAAACAATATACTAGTTTGGTTTACCGGCGAACAGCGAGGCAATATATTAGTATGTGGGTCGTACACACGCTTGAGACCTACTAAGCGGCTCGCCTATGTGCAGAATCTGGGGGACGTACGCACGTGCGACGGGAGTCAAGCAGGAGTCAGTGTGGGACTTGACACTTGGCCAGAATCCAACATTCGGCCGCAGGCCGTGCAATACTCAATTGATCTCCTTCAATAAGAGCAAGATTCTGATGGGCTACAAACAAGACAAGGTCCTGCCGCATGAAAGCAGTAGCAGGAGCTGGTTGACTGTATCCCAGAACACACGGCAGTGCCTGTCAAGCGATGTGCAAGTCGTAAGAACAGATGCGACGAGTGATCTTTACATCTTACTTGTCAACTCGTGAGATAGCTCTCGCCTTCCCTTCACATTATATTCTCTAGACGAATAAAGATTTGCTCGTACTTCACCGGGCTAATGGTCTCGGAGATATTACAGTAAACGAGATTTCCGACAAGCGACTCGAATTAACAGTTGCAAAACATATCACCTTTCGGGATAGTGACCCAGTAACTTGTTGCTCGATTATGTTTTCTGATGGAAACCACATGTGAATTGGTTACATGCATTGGGGTCACAGAACTCTAAGTATGGCAGCTTTGGGGCCCAGTTTATGTCGTAGCTTGCAAGCCAGACGGAATGGGGCGAGGGGCACCGGAAGCGAACTATGGGTCCGGGCCCCGCCAACGTTCCGATGCCACACCAACCCCCGCTACTGATTGCATGATCAAGAATGCAACGTCGGAAGCCAACGTTGGACACCCAGTTCCACTCACGTAGAGCAAAGCCTCCGGGTTCCAAACTACCGTCTCGGTATCGGACCTATGTGCCTCCGGGAAATATTTTGAAGCTACAAGTGGCCAGCAACTAGCTCAGTGCCATCTGCACATATCTTGATGAAGGCATACTGTAAAGGCAGCCTCCATGCTCGAACAACCAAATTACTAACCTTGGGAAGCAGATTTGAACCTTGTCCGGATACGGAGCGAAGAAACAGGGAGTAGTGTCACTGCCAGGCAGTCAGCTTGCGAACTTGCGAATATGAAGGACAAATATATATAGCAAGAGGTTGCCTAATTTAAACTCCGGCTGGGGATATAATACTGTTCTGGCCCAAACTTTGAAGACAACCGTAGTACTACAACCTACCGGGGTACTATCACAGGTGTGCGGGACCGTCGAAATCAGAATGCCCACCACTTGTCTTCGTACATGGCTCATTGAACGAGGTTCGTCCAGTCTCAGATATGGTGGCCCCAACCTCTACAACGTCATTATTGGTCCTCAGCTGCAGCATGTCCATGGACGTTCGGCCTCGTTTTTTCCATTGGCGCGTTCACGGTGACGCTTTTCCTGCTCAAAACACTGATTGTCCTTGCGCAAACGTTTATTTTGTCTGGTAAAAATGTACGTTTTGGCTGGTCACGCGTATGGGCACGAGGCTAAACCCTACTTTGGTTCCATAGCTCAAGAAATTTGGCGCTACTAAGGGCGCTTGGGCAGGTGCGCAATACATCAGAAAACCTCGCTCGCTCAATCCAATTTGATTGTCCTCTAGTGGTTACCGGTGCGTCCGATGGTATCGGCAAGGAGTTTGCAATCCAGCTAGCTACCGCTGGTTTCAATGTATTACTTGTTGCGCGCAATGAGGCTGCGTTGTCCGCTGTCGCAGCAGAGATTCGTATGTCTCTTTCTTATGATCAGCTTAGTCACTCGTGACGTCCTGTTGTAGAAAGCAAAACGACGGGGAAAGTTGAGACTCGAATCCAATTGATAGACTTCGCTAAAAACGACACTACGGCATGGAACACACTCAAGTCCGTCCTCGGTAGCCTGGACGTTGGTGTACTTGGTAAGTGCTTCGACCCTTATCTTTTTCTACTTAACTGATGGATGGTGCTGGAACAGTTAACAATGTTGGCAAATCGTACACGATGCCAACATATTTCGCTGAACTGCCGGAACAAGAAAATGAGGACATTATGACAATTAATATCCAGGGTACCGTGCGCGTCACGCATGCAGTGCTGCCCGGTATGATTCAGCGGTTAGTCGCTCGCCCCTCTCTGTATACAACAGGTCTGACATAAGGCGTTGGCTCTAGGAAACGCGGACTCATTTTGAGCGTGGGATCTTTTGCTGGCGGAGTCCCCTCCCCCATGCTTGCAACTTACTCTGGCACCAAAGCATTCCTCACAACTTTCACCAGTGCACTTGCAGCAGAAGTCGAGCGGTACAATATCGTTGTGCAGCACGTCAATACGTGGTATGTTGTGCGTATCTCTTTTTCACCTACTTCCAACTAGAATGAACTCATCATATTATATCCCAGGTCTCAAAACTGTCCAAGATCCGGAAATCATCGGCGCTTGTACCCACACCTGCGCCGTATGTTCGCTCCGTGTTAAGCAAGGTTGGTTTGTCATGTGGCGCGGCGATGACCAACCGCCCTGGTACCGTCACTCCATTCTGGAGCCATGCCCTAGCCGACTATGCCATGCAAACCATCGGGACATCCTGGCTGATTTCGTATGTCCATACGTCGGGGAAAGATATTCGTCGTCGCGCACTCCGGAAGCTGGAGCGGGAGGCCAAGAAGCAGTAGAATTTGCACGAGGCAAAGCGACGTTCAGAGAAACTTAGAGACTTGCGGGATGGCCCTGTCACCATATTTATCTTTGCCATCCCAACCGAATAAAATACCAAGTATTTCTAGCATCGTAACCATGCTTGTGTATGTGTTCAGGCAAGAACAATCGGCTTGCAAGTTCAAGGTAAAAGGCTCAATAACAAAACAAGTACAGGAGGAACAAGCGCAAGAAAACGAAATATCAGTTTTGTGAACACGGATTGGGAGCGTGTTAGAACACCTGATAGGTATCAGACTGCATGATAAGGGAGGACAACACAGTTATTGCAGCGGAGGAGACCTCGATAAACCCCGGCAATGCCATGCACTGCGAGTCTTCACATCTGATGCTGGATACAATCATAGAACTCCGGGATCAACACCTCGCCTGTGGGACACAACTATACCAGTAGTGATCAAAGTCAGGGTAGGATATGCAGCCAAAGAAGTCTGACACAGAACTAGGTTCGGCAGAAGAGTGTGGAACAGTTGATCAGAGTCCCAGCGACCGCAAACAGCCGTAACGATTACTTTAGGTGATATCGAGTCGAGTAATGGATGCATGGGAATCTGAACAGTCGGCGAATACTAAACGGTCTTAACAGATGTCTCCAACTGGAGGGGAACAGTGGCATCAGAACCATCGGAACCATAATTCTACACACCTTTCTCGCGACTTTAGTATACATTGGGGTATAAGTTTGCACTATCATACGGTGCGGAAGTTCTGAATGTCGAGCCAAAAGGAGAGGCTGATGCGCGGTGGACTCGAAATTCGCACCTATCAATAAGCGGAACGGTTTGAACTTTGGATGATGAAGGTGACCGCAGAACAGGGCCAGCTAAGGCACGTTCAATACTGTAGACGCTGAACAAACCCGGAAGGCTGGAAGATTGGTCGACCAGCTGTACTATGATGATACTTGGAGTGCGACTACACGGTGCAGATAGTACATAGAACAAGGTCAATCCAGATTGCATGTCCAACTGCGCGTGTGGAGCTGGGGAAATCAGTCTAAAAACAGAAGCCAATGGGTGACATTAGAAACCCGCCTCAAAGCCAAAAAAACTGACGTTCATTATATCCTGCATGCAAGGATCTACGGCGCACCGTGTGACAAGTTGTTCCTGCCCGCAGCGACGCGGCCGTAGTTCCAAAGATGCGACGACCAGGCTCTCTGGCTTGAACAGTGAACCCGCGGACATCAGTGGGCGAGTGCCATTGATAGTTATCGCATATGGTACACCAGACACCACTGCCAGGTATTGGCACTCGAGTTGAGTTACTTGCTATCGCCACTAATCCTTGCCTAACACCTCCAAGAATGGTTATCGAAAACACGCCGACAACTAATGAAACTACCCACTCGCTGGTGCCAGTGACGATCAAAATTTCGCACTACATATGTGTAATTCGCACTGGCAGGTCAGCGCTTAGGCAGAGGAATTTGAATCGGCGGTCCAACGGAAGAAGCATTTACGGGAGCTGGATCGAGTGTTCGGCATCGAGGGGCGCGATTCGGTCCCTTCCGGCGTGTCATGAGGTCTACACCGATCCGTCGGAGATTCGGTTTGCCAAAAAAATCGTGTCCGGAGCATGGATCTGGAGCATGAGAACAAGCACACGGCGTGAATAGTAGACTGCACTATTGGCACAGTACGTATGCACCAAGTCGTGAGGGTGTGCGTGGCTTTATATTTATCTCATATAGTTCCCAATTGAGGGGATATCTCTCGAACGAACACTGGACTCTGGAGAGCGCTCCAGGTCATTTATAGCAATGGGGCAGTAATTGGAAAAACTAGCATGCGCTTCATGGCATAGCAAATGCTTTCCCTGCATTTGTTCCAAAGGGCCAGCGGTCGTCAAGTAAAAGCAACGTCATCGGCAGGACGTACTTGTGTTTGCAGATCCTAGACTCTGGTTGGATCCGACGATTCAGGACTATCCTGTAAGTGTATAGTAGCGCCACGGTACATACATTGTTGATTTAGTACGATACCTTGCAACGCGCCCGACTGGGGATATGTAAGTAAGCTTCCAGGGTATCCATCGATTTGGAAAATGTGCTCAAGGAGCAAAGTTGATCAAGTTGAAGGGTCCAAGATACTTATGGGTACATTGCGACATGGTATTAGGGAATTATACTTCCGTCGGTGGGATGCCACGCGCGCAATATGATCACTGGCATATTTGCGCCCACCAGTTGGGTACTGGCTAGTACCCTGGTTTAGCTGATGTTGCGTCACCTCAAACATACCGGAATTTTCCGCGCCATCGCACCTTACCTTGCTTTCCCTGACCGACCCCATTTAGGGAAAAAGAATTTGCTTGTTCAAATGGCAAGCGATATGCGCGAACCGGAGGGATTTTTGCTTATTACTGAAAGTAGGCGGTTTTTAGGAGCAAGGGTTATATATCCTTGTTACCTGGCAGACCGCGATCTAACCATTGAGGGGAAAAAATGTTGCGTTGAAGCACAAGCCTGAGATCTGAACCTGAGGGCTGTGCAGCAAGGATGGTGGTGGTCAAATCCTTCGGTTTCCTCCCAGGCCACTTGATGGCTTTGCTGCATGGAATCGCATTTTCTTTTGAAGAATGTCCGAGCTCGTCATGCAAGAGGCAAAGCTGTTGCGGATGAATTCCGTGACTCCGACGAAGCTCCAATCTCCAGCGAGGACGCTGAATCGATCTGGGATGAAACGTCGCATTCACTCTCATGCCCGCGCCGAGCAGCCCGTTAGTGACTCCTCGTAAGTAATAGTCCCAGTAGTCCTATAAATTATTCGAAACCCAGACTGGCATATGTATTCAGCCAGCTGGACTCGAATCACCGAAGAAAGTGTAGCACACACTGGCAGTACGATTCAGTCCTGTGAACCGGCGTGCAGGGCTGATGGGCGGTCGCATGGTTGGACGTCCCCCTCCCAGTTGGCCATCCAGAAGAATTAGTTGTCTACTTGTCCCTTGGCTACAACCTACTACTTTGAGGTAAAGCCAAGAGGCTTTCGAGACACCGACCCACTGAAGCAAGGAGTACCGGATAGCCACACAGTCATGTCGGACGGCCAGACTTATAGGCATGGTCCAGCATGCAACATCGGCGTGGGCCTAGTACATGATCTAGCTTCTGCCGTTACCTGGTAGCGTCACTATCACCATTAGGATTGATTGGGCACTAATGCTCCATCTGATACTGCCATGTCAGCACCTGGATTGTCCAATTGCATGAACATGATGTGACACACATGGTCGCCGCGAATGACCGTGACACAGTTTCAGCTATCACGGTAGTTACCGATGGGTCAACACGTGGAGAATAACCCTAGGCCGGAAAGACACGTGTGCCGCAGGGTGTCTGGGTACAAAGCCACAGATCAAACCTTGGTCGTGGCCCCACAGGAGACGTGCTTCCTGGTGACAACTTAAGCTCGAACCTGTGGCCGTGGAGAGGCTAGGCCGTAAGTCTCTTTTTATGGTTGTGCATCGAGAAACAAACAATGCATACTGTCTCCCCATGACGACTTGAAGGACTGGCAATAATGCTGGCTGGGAGACCCAAATGCTCTAATGTAAATGGCTAACATTTGAAATAGAGAAACACTACTATGTAGTACTAAGTTTCTCGCTTCTGATAGGTGGGATACTTAGTATGTAATATGTATCACAGATTACTAGCGCTCATGCACTGGCGCTCTCTTAGATCATCTTAGGAGCTAGCATACGGCTTTTTTTTTTTTCATCTGGACAAGACCAATGATTTATGCAAAGGTTCTTTGCCATCGAGGGCAGAACAAGTCAACGGAGCTCCCAGCGTACAACGCCCGTGTAGTTGGAACACTTCTTTATTTGGGGATGTATCTAAAATAAATAAATATTTCTTTCAAAATTCATTCAGTTGTCGGTCGCGAACCTGAACCCTAGTCGTTAGTAAAAGCATACGAAATCCAAGTACATTCAAATGAATAGAATCCGGTCCCAGCTTTGCGGATCTGGACAAGGTCAGTTGAGCTAATGATTCCGCAGTGTCTCCGCGATTATATATTCATCCGACTCAGATTATCACCCGCCACCCTCAGGCTCCTGTCCAACCCAATCGCTCACTAACGCATAAGGCGGCCTGCTGCGCATCATTAACCAGGATTCATGGAATTGAACGCGTATGGCACGACTGTCGGTGAGATTAACTGCGCTCAGTGCATAAACTTTCATTGACCCAACTTTCAAGGTACCCTTATGGTGGGCATATTTTGTGAGCCTTGAGCGATGTTCATGGAAAATTGAGTGACACATTTGCGGGTCCTAGTCAACACCTTCTTATATGGCCTTGTTACGTATCAGTTCGCGGTCTACCATCAGACAAGTGAGTACATAAGATAGTTCTCGCAGCAACGCTCATGCTCCAACGTAGAATATTGCGACTCACCACTGACAAGGTTGGTCTAGCACTGCTCCACGTGTATCCGGTTTCTGACCCGTAAAATTCAGGTATACGGTGCTCTTCCTATTCATATTGGACACGTTTCATAGTTGCGCGTGAGTATCATTGATTAGATGTTTGAGTCACGGATTGAGTGCTGCCCTAGCGCCATCTATATGGCATGGTGTTATTCGTATGCAACCTTGTAAACATGTCTGCTGGTACTAAGTACATTCTAGCGTGACATACTTTGGTGATCCCGGAATTCTTACGAGTGAGTGGTTATGCCACTTGCCCATTCCTCTTTTAGTAATATCCCCTTAAAGTGACTTTATGGCCATACCCATTTACCCCCATTGGAACGGCACTCACTGCTTTGGTGACACAGATATACCTAGGGATCAGGCAAGTATGTCGCCTTCCCTACAATCTTCGGAGTTCAACTGCCATCATTAGGATTTGGCGATTTACCGGCAGCAAGTTCTTATTCTGCGTGGTAGTTGTGCTGGCGATTCCTACGTTTGTTCTGGGTATGAGCTGCGGTGTTGGAGCCTGGATTATTTGGGTGTTCGTTTCTTACCTTGAGATGCTTCAAAAACTGATTGCAATCCTATAGGTGGACCGAGATGCCCCGCCTCACGCCACTGGTAATTGCTTGGTTGACCATGCAAGTATGCGCGGACTTGTTTATCTCTGGTACAGTACTAGTACATGTGAACTGCCCACAAGTCGATCGCTCATGCCAATTAGGCACTTTGATCCTTGCCTTTTACCGATCGCGAACAGGCTCGGAAAGGATAGATTCGGTTCTCAACCAACTTATTCGCTGTGCTATCCAGACGGGTGCCTTTGCCACCATCTTCTCCATGGGTGATTTGTTTACTTTCGTCTTTATCCCAAACACGAACTTCTATGGGATGTTCGCCATTCCCGTCGGTCGTATTTACACGAACGTGAGCAATGTTTCCCATCAGCATGAAGTGTGCCATTCACCAATTCAATTTTTTGTTACAGACCTTCATGAATAGCCTTCTTTGCCGCGAATCGCTCAAAGCAAAATTGGGTGCCACGTTTGACGTTAGTGCAGCGGTACGTAGACTGTGTTGCCACCAGTCCGTGAAACATCACTTTCTCATAATTTTTGTACAGATAGAAGCCCTTGATTGGGCAAATAGTGCTGGTGATTCGTCACGAGACACTACGGGTACTACCAACATCGCTCTGCAAACCAAAAGAATTGGCCAGGAAATGGGCGGTTGCTCGTCTTGCGAGAGTGCGCAGGGCAAGACAGCCGCGCTGGCCACAGACAGGAAAGCGCCGATCACGACGCATCCGAGACCGCCTTCCGCGGTGCAAACGCTTTGCTTGGAGGATGTCCTATAGCCATAAAAAAGCGAGGACGAACTGTTACTCACATGTTACATGTATTAGTTGTCATTCGACCTTCACCATGATTTTGTCGCTGTTCTCGCTTTCGCTCTTTCTTATACCCATATTGTTTATCGCATTGTAGGTTGGACGCCTGGTCAATGTCATGGCTGTATTTTACAGCTAGGATTGTGACCATGTTGTTACACTACTAGTAGTAGGGGTACATGTACATCCAATAGTTTGCCCATTAATTCAAGGTCTGTTCGTACAATAGTACTAATCAAGTTGTGAGCAGTGGGCAGGGGACGCGGAGTGATTGCCTGCTGAGGACAGCCGAGGACCACGGCAATTATACTACTCGCGGGAATATGGACTCACGCTCTTGACAAAGGTCCGACGTGGGCAGATATGCCCAGTCCGCGTTCAGCTCGGCAGTTTGAGACGGGTTTGGGGGTGGGCGGGCTCCTTTTATTTCTAGGATAGACAGCGAGAAACTTCGTTCCATCGAGTTCTGCGGTTGCACGGCACGAGTACACGCACGCTTGTGAGCACGTCACCTTCCTCCGCATGAATGGTTGCAAATGGCTATTGACGCGCGAGCTTCGTATGAACGCAACCTGAATCAGATGCCGACGATCCTTGATCAATGATCGGCTTGAGCAGGAATTTTTGCTCCGATCCGCTGGATATATCTATATCGAAATTCTGCCATTGAGCTTAACCGTGGCACCAAGAATATCTCCGTTGAATTTCCGCGGGAATTTGATTGTTTCGAAAAGAGGGTAGAACAATACTGTCGGCGGTAGCACAGCTTGCTTTGAAACGCGCCCTGTGGGAGTGCATGTGAACTACGTGAATCCGACCTGTGGCATAGATAAGATTCTGTCCCACACGAAGCTAAGCAACTAAACTGCTGGGCACGACTTACATATTCCTTTCCTCCGATGTCCGGTCAATAGATTCTAATAATACTCAGCTCGGCCATTTGTTATCTTTGACAGGCATTGTGACACTATGAATAGCGTACCTCGGATTGTCATCCCGATCACATCGTCGTGCAAGGGCAACGACTTCCACTGGCGGTGCGGTGTCCAGACCCTCAGACCTCCGAGTCGGGGAAGGCGCAATGGCTTCTAGAACTCATCCTTGTATCTGTGCACTGTTTGGCTAGGGGAAGATAGCTTATTAGTAAAAATTCCGAGAACCCAAATTGCACGACACGCTGAACCGCGGTAGCGGACTCGTGCAGGCGTAAAGAATGTGACCCTCGTGAATAGTCCATTTTGCCAGGGTGCATGCCTTACTGCTCGAATTAGTGCGCCGAGGACAACCCAGTCCGCCCATCATGATTGTAGCAAATAGTGTCACTGTCGAGGATGGGAATGAGAAACCACGATGCACACCGATCCGGTCTAACTATACTATTCTTCTTTGAAAAAGGAGGATCGCGCACTATGAGCGCTTACGGCCGAGAGTCCTAGTGCACATGAGCTGATATTCTGATGTGGGTAGTATGATAATGGCCTCGGTGTAAAAAAGTAATGCACAGCAAATATATGATGATTGAAGCTTCAAGGGAACTGGCCTTAACATGACCCGGGGACTTTCTCCATTCCGACCTAACAAAGTAACTCCGTTCCCAGGCACGGATTACTAGCCTATTCAATTGCCAACGCCTACACAGCAGTGGGCTCCAGGGCTGGGTGACTCGCCCTACCTCACAGTCGTCAATGTAGACGCCAAATAATGACACATGGAAGTCACTGGAGTCACTGCCATCTGCCACCTGCATCTGCCAACAGTCTACACATTAGAACAGCTCCGCATTTATCGCAGTGGTCGGACGAGCCCGTGCGGCGTTGGCAAGGAACGTAATTTCACAAGGATATAGACCCAAGGATGGAGCTTTGACGCCGCCACCTCCTGTTCGGCTATGCGGGTAGACACTTGCAGAGAAGGAGTGTTTAACTCATTTGTAGCCCCCGACCATTACAGCCGGCAATATTGTCAAAGGCCTTCGCTCGTCGGCGGTGGCGAGGCAAGGATAGTGAAGCTTTCTCTTTGATTTTGATATGCAGCCATAGAAGAACCCCCTCGCATGCCAGTTGATAGATCAATTGGGCATAGTTCGTTATTACAGCTCCGTTGTGTTGTGTTGAAGATCGACTCGGTGCCAGTGCGCTGGTTGGGTTTTCGCGGTATCATACATTTCATGGTCCGACCCTGCGGAATTTCAAAAATGATCGCTCGGGTCGAAGTGTGCATCGTTGTCGAGACTAACCAACTGCCTTCCTGGTCTGACGCCTCAGGAATTCAAACATGCCTAGCTGAAGATATTTTTGGATGTAGCTCCGCAGGCCATATATACTTATTGTTCACAGGGAACATCACACCTATTCTTGGCAGTATTTTGGAATAACACTTTGTCTAAGGGAGCTGCACGCTGTCAATGCTCCCCATGGTGATAGGACCAAAAAAACTACTTCGCTTACCCAAAATCATGTGTTCTAAAAGTTTGAACGTCATTATTACTGGAATGTCCGAATGAGTGATATCTAATGCTTTGTTGATTTGTTGCGGACTGGAAGAACTCGCTAGGGAAAGTGGTATGAAATCCGCCTACTCCTGGTTGCCGAGCCTTTGTATAGCTCGTGCAAAATAATGTTCCTCACTGACGTACACGGGGTGCTACGGGGTGGAAGGGAAAGACGGCGGTATCAAGTGGCGACCTCGGTTGGGAACGATAGTGCTGTGTAGTGAGCACATCAACAAGTGTTTCGGGTGGATAGTGCTTTAACTTCCGTAAAGTGCTTATTCACCTCGGGGGAACATTGTTTTTGCCCCTCCGACGAAGAGAGAGACGTAAAAACCAATCGGTCAGGCTTATCAACCGTCTCTTGGGCGTCTCTATGAGGGACAGCCAAGGGCCGAGTTCGACTGACCGAGCTTCGGCGGATGTACAGTTGTCAGTGGCAGTATACCAGAAATAACTTACCCGGTCCTACCGTGAAGCAAGGGGAAAATGCTGTTGCTGTGGCCACGTGCGCGTCGCTGCTCGGCGTATGGGGAATGTATGAGGCGTCAAGGCACTGAACGAGCGAACCGCCATGTACGCGTGCGTGAAGATCGCTTACGAAAAATTGATGCGGGGTGACATTCTGACACAGGATGATCCTATCAGCAGTCATATAATTATGTAACAACGAGCCAGCCGTCGTGGATCCTCGGCGGAAGGAACATCCGCGCAGTTCCGTGTTTCGAGGTCCATGATAAGCATGCCAACCGAACTAAACACGTTGTGGGAACCGAAGTAGCCAATCTGGACCACCGACAGGTCAATATCGATAGACACGTCAGAGGAGCGACACTCACACGTTGCACAGAGCAGAAAGTAGATCGTCCAATGGCAAGTGGCTTTTCCATATAGGAATGACGATGCTTTACGTGCGACTGCAGCATGGGGAGATTTTTTTAATCAGCATGGCAGCAGAAATGGTAAGTCGTTTCCAGACTTTGGGTTAAACGTTCCACTGGGGGGTATTTCGATGTCCGAGGCGGGCGAGGAGTGGGACGAGAGCATGGGAATTCGGGCGAAAAGGGGGTTCTTTACGATGCGTGATGGGAAGAAAGTTATTAAGAGCGATGAATGGGATGCAGCTAAGCGCATATGGCACGCCGCGCCGGGGTTTACGGAGGCGTTCTGGGTCGATGCATGTCAATGGGTCGCGGGCGCTGGGAGACGGGGCGACTGGGAGAGGGTGATGTCATACGGATTGAGGCGGTGCCGGCTATGGGGGAAGACCGAAGCGCTGTGTGGCGGTGCTGCGGATAGGGAACGAGGATGGGTAGCGGTTTGTTGCAGAACAAGCCGACTCATAAGCAACCTTGTCCTCGACCGTACCTTCCACCCGGAGCGGTAATCTCTGCCATAGACTATTAGACGAACCTACTGCTAAACACGCTGCCGTTTCCATTCGCGAACACCGATCCGCACCCCGTGAAGACATTCATATCCTCCGCTGAGGATCCTTCCCTCACCGCCTCTCTCACGTCCGCCCAACATTTATACGCATCGGAGTCGCACTGACACGCACGCCCCCATCCGCAATGGAATCCCGCCGGACACCTGACCAAGACTTTGCATCTGTTTCGAACACCACCGGAGGTAAGTCCTCCGTGTCTTCGATCATTCTTCCCCCTGCCTTGCCCCATACCCTGTCGAATCTGACAGGTTTTCTATGATCTCACCTCTCGCCCCCTTGCAGCGCCCGCTTCCACTCATAGCACCCACCGTCACCCCCAGCCCGCGCACCCTCCCCCTTCCCACCGAGCACCAACGTCATTCAACTATCTCCCCCCGACGTCTACCTCTGTGCCTGCCAGCACCGCGCGACCACAGCCCGCCTCATCTTCGATGATCGTCCCCGCATTGTCCTTGTACGATCCCGCGCATGCAAGTCCCGCTCCCGACTACCATCAGTTCAGCAGATGGAGTGCCCCCTTCTACCCTTCGCTTTCTAACACCGTGCACAACTCGCTCGCCTATGACGATTCCACATTTGGTGTCCCTCACACTGCCTCCTCTGCAACTGGTGACGAAGAACTTCAGTTTCTCCACAATCCATCCGCCTTTGCCCCCACCGATAGCAGTCAACTGCATGCCCAACAATCCACACAACCGCAGATGCAGCATCGCCAGGTCGCACCAATCCCACGTCGACAAAGGGGCCCGCAGCCTCACGATCCTCCGGGGCAAACACAAACAGGACAACACGAAAACCTGGAAACAACAAGTCACGTGAGTCATCTCTCGTCCGGCATGTGGCCCTTCTCAGCCGCAAACCACGTCAGGCTGCGGAACGTCAACCAACTCATGGACTTCAGATCCAGAACCAACGTGTACGAGAGCTACTCTCCCTAAACGCATCCAATCCCCACCCCCAAGAGCAGCAGTTACATTCGCATTCTCACCTCACGCGGAGGCGGTCGCCGGAGCCTTCTACCGCGTTTAGCGCCAATCCCGCGTTTCCCTCAATATCTAGCTTTACTTCTTCCCAAACCGATTCTTATGTACGGAGTACTGAGCAGTACCACCCATCATCAGCAGGATCAGAAGCCGAAGTAGCCATCACCGTAGAACATGTGAATGAACCCCCCGCAATGTATAGTAGCGTTCAAGCCAGTCACAGCCTATCATCTCTTGTACGTCCACTCCTTCCCCGATTCTCATTGTATTTCGAGTTATTGCAACGTTTCCATTTCCACTTGCCTTTTATGGTTGGGCCTGGCGCCCTGCATTTCTCGAGGATCTCCCTCGATATCTCCTCTTGCGCGCTCCGTTTGTTATCCGACCTCTAACATATTCCGAACAGCATGACGCATGTCCCACGACGTTTGGAACCTATCCACAAGCACGTACACACTCATCTCCACACTCTTTTTCTTCGAGGTTTACACCCCCAACGCATTCAAATACCCCTGCTAGCGATGTCGGTGAGTCCTAGTTCCGGCAAAATCTGTTATTGCCTCCCATTTCCGATATTTCTATCCTTTGTCTGTTCGTTCATTGTGGCTGCAGAGATGATGAACAGCCAATATTTCCGTTTCATTGTTATTTTATTTTATTCGTCCTCTTTCTTTTATTTTCCTCGTTCTGACGAAAACTTCCCCGTTTCTTCCATTCACCTACAACTCGCTCTGTTCCTGTCGTTCTTTCCCCTGTGCCTTTATGCTTGGCAATTCGTCTTCTTTGCTAGGAGGACTTGGCCTATATGAATATTCTTACCCTGCCACAGCAAGAGCTAACTCAAGTATCTCGGTGCTTACAGGTACTGGCGGATCCAATGTAGTATCACCTGCGGGTTCATACGGCAGGCACACGACATCGTCACTCGATGAAGGCAACGTAGGTGGGCAGGCGAGTGGGGAATCCTCGAGAATCGCGGTGCCGGAGTCCTCGCAAGTTCCAGAAATACCACCTGAGAGCTCCTGTGGTTATGGAACTCGACAAACGACAGGACAAGAATCAAGGGACGATCTATCTCTGCAACACGAGGCTTGGGCAAGGACATTAGGGAGTGAGAGAATGGGTGAACGTGAATTTCGGCAGGTGCAGAGTACTAGCCATGCACACTCGGCTTCTATATCAACAATTACTGGCTCGGCTCTACACCGGCCGGGGCCATCAACAGATATTCTTTTAGGTGGTGCATTTCCAGATGCCGCTTATGGATCGACCTCCCAAGTGCAGACCACTTCCCCTGTTCAACCTTCACGCCCTTCCTATGGCTTCGTTCAGCAACAAATTAGGCCGCCTAGTCAAGGTCTCGTACCCATGCGGAGTGCCCCACAGGGACAATACAATGTCTCCGCCTTGCATGCGGTGCCAGCCTCGAGTTATGCAGATCCTCAAAGTCACCCAGCATTCCAGGCGCCACCACAACCAGTAGTCGAGTCTCGAGGACAAGCACGACCTGCCGTGCCTCTTTCCCATCCCCCACCCACGCGAACCTCGACTAAGCGAACTCGCCCGCCAAAGCGCCCGCGGGTGGTCCCGTTAGGGACCAGCATAGGAGATTCTCGAAGTAACTTTGTCGAAAGCGACGATGACAGCGAAGACGATGATGAAGTGGTTGAGTGGATACCTGGTACAGATGGCGTCGGAACGGGTAATGCTTTCGTGCCTGGGAAGACACCAGCAGGAAGGGCTGGAGGAGGGACAGTTCAGGCTGCTCCGGGACAACCCGGAGGACGGAAGTGCGTATCCTCTTTATTAGCCGCGTTATTCCCCCCTTTCGGTGTGCAATGTGATGTGATGCTGACGGGCTCACTCCCTTTTCTGCCTTTCTTTCTGCCTTTCATTTCCATCTGGAACGTCGATCATCCGATGACACCGCAACGGCAACATCATGTGTATAATGCTTCCGACGGTCTCGCATTATCATTTCCTGTGCGCTATACATCCATTTTTTCTTCTCCACTCACTCTGCCTGCCCTTCCCGGTTATCGGGTAACTATTTGTACCCGGGTAACCGGCGTCGGCATTTTTGGTCATCGCCCCCGCCGGCTATTTGGCGCCCTGATCCACGCCACTGCCCGCCCCACCTGACCGGCTTTGTGCTGTCGGGCCCATCAATATTTTGATTGGCGATATACACCCGCCGCTACCGGCTCCATTTACTCTTTCATCTTCCCCCCGTACCATGCCTATTCCGGTGATGATTACATGTCGCCCATGACATGGAACTGCGCTTGCGCGCCAATTGCGTTTTCATTGATGCTTGCCGGGCCACGCGCGATGGTGTGGATGACGATGGGACTCCCGTCCTACCTTCGGTCCGGTCATGGCATTCACCCGTTGCACTGCTGTGTTGTCATCGTCTCCATTACTGCACTCCCACATTCAGGATTGGAGCATGCACGTATTGCAAGCGGCTCAAGGTTTGTCCCTTCGTGCAGGCTGCGTACTAGCTCGCTTACCAAACATTGTCCTCTTCAATTTATGCCTAACTCGACGTGGTCGACCCTTATCGTTTCGACGGCACACCATGTCCCCGATCCCGCGTGTCCGCGCTTTTATGGCCGCTGCCCCCACCTGATGCATGTTTCTGTGCCACCATCTGACTTTGAATCCGTCGCAACCGCATTTTCGATTTGTTAACGTCCGGAACCTCATGTCCACACTGCTTATTCCACTTTTGTGGACCAAATGGCTTGAATTCCCCTCTTTTTCGAACCCCCCTTCACGTGTTGCGCCCAATGAATCTATCGCGGTGCTTTTGATTTCAACTGCCTACCTATTTTGCCCTCAATGATGCTTGTTCGGGACCCACGGCATTCTCTTTGAATGGATTCCTGCCTCATCATGGCATGCCGATTTGCTCATAATTCGGAACTCTTCTCCTCCTGACGGGAACATGCTGTTCTGGTCCCTGACATGATGTTGTCTCCTCGGGCATTCCGGGTGCATGTGTATCATACACTCTGTTTGCTGTCAATTCAATACGGTTCGTCGTCACTTTTGGTTTGTCTCCGGCTGACGGTAGATGAAATGCGACTTTCCGGAGGGTGCAACTGCATGCAAGCGTTGTACCACTGCGCGTCATGCCTGCATAGTAGAGGCAAAGAAGCCCAAGATTACTCCGAAGTAAGTCAGCCCATTGCGATGCCTGCGCTCTTTTTCCTTCCGAGCCGTTAGTGCCATCCACGAGCACTGCATTGCCGTCACATTTCCTTTTTTGGGTCTCGGAGCATAACATCCTCCAGCCCCCCGCAGCCGGTTAACGGTGTCTGCTCGTTTATCCATCAACGATTGGCATGGTGTGGCCCAGCTTAGGTTATATTCTGGAAGCGGGGGAACATGCTGAATTACCAAACCGCTCAGCGTTCTAATATCGTATCCCCGATTTTCCTTTCTCATCGAGCTCACGGCGGAGGCTGTATCGAACAGGGCTCATTGAGTTCACGTTGCGGTTGGGCTACTTAAGCTCGCCTGTCTGCGTCCTGTTTCTCAACATTCCCAACTTTTTCTTTGTTCCTTTCCATTGCTCTTTCGTACTATTTACTCGCCGACGAACCTGCTTGCGTCTCCATAAATGTCGCCTACGAGACAGCGTTCCTCATCTTCTGTTTCTATTCGCTCTGACGACTCTGATTCTTCCACTGCTTCTTCCGAAACATTGTCATCCGAGTGCTCATCACCACCTCGTATTAGTAAAAGGGAATACCTGCTTGCGCAAATTCGCCACAAAGATCAAATCATCGGGTCACTCTTAAAACAGGTCAGTTATTGTCCGTTGTCAATATACTGCATGGCGTTTTGATGCTTTTCCGATGCAGCTCCATAATCCGTACATGGCAACGCCGCTCGCCATCGACCAGTTTAAGCTGGCCATGTCGCCCTCGGACAAGGATAATGTCCGTGTGGTCGACTGGATGGACCGCCTGCAGAGTAGTACTGAGCAGCCCAGCGAGGCATCCGCAGCGAGGATGGACATCATCCGTGAAATGTGCCGTTCCGGTCAAGCGACGTCTTCCGTCCCCGGCGCTAGTACTTCATCTGGTTCGGGTGCCTATGCCCGCCCCTCTACTAGTCAAATGATGGACGAGTCCGACGATGCTGCGGAGGCCGAGGAGGACCCTGCGGAAGAGGAGGATGCTGAAAAGCTGCGGACTGTGTTGCCGGATGCAACTGTGCCGATTGGGTTACTTGCGGATCTCTCCCTGGACAAGGAAGATGAGGGTAAGGGACGCGGCAGGGCCAGACCGGGCAGTGGTGCTGGTCCGAGTAGCACTGCCGCCAAGGCCGACGAAGACGATGACAATGTGGTAAGTACGGATTGCTGTTACTCGGGTGTCTACCGAGGGTCTTTGTTGACGCGAGTCCTGTGTCTTCCCCACAGGGCGTTGCAAACAAAGAATATTTCCGACCCGGTATGTCTGCTTTTGGTTGAGGGCCCCGTGTTGGGGACGGTAGTGGTCTATGTTATTGAATACCTGAATCATTCGCAGGCCCTGCGAATAACCTCAACATTCGTAAGAACTTGATCGAGCGAAATAACCCCCCCGATATCCTACTGCACGGATTGGTGACGTCGGCTGACGTGGAGAAGCTGTTCAACATGTATGTCGTTCGCTTCTCTTACATCTTCCCTCCTTGTTCTGCTTTGGGACGTGGGGCTAATGTCGTGGAACAGCTTTTGGAACCAGATTAATGTACGTAAACAACGTTCCCATCACAAACAAGCAAGACTGATGCATGACTCCCTCTCTAAAGCCCTTCATCGGTTTGCTCGATCCGAAGCTCCACACCGCTGCATCGATATTCCAGCGCTGTCCATTTCTTTTCACTGTTAGTGCGTGTCAACTATCTTTCCTTGATGGCTTTGTCTGATGGCCTCCAACAGTCTGTGCGATCTCATCGCGATATTATGGTGAAAAATCGGAGATCTACCCTGTGGCGATGCACTTCGCGAAGCACTCTGCGGCAAATGCCCTCATCGATGGATGGAAGTCTATCGAGCTGTGCCAGGCCTACATTCTCATGAGCATTTACGCTGTCCCCGCTCGGAGATGGGAAGAAGACCGTAGTTGGCTGTACACGGGGCTTGCAGTCAGGTGAGCTGTTGACCTTTTCGCTTGGAAGAACAACGTTCCACGTTCCACGTTCCACTGAATCGCTGTGCTCATTATCTTTGTGCCCTATTTAGGATCGCCACGGACTTGAACCTTCATCAGGTGCCCACGACACAGCCCCAAACTGAGCGGCAGGAGCGAGAGATGCTCAATCGGATGCGCGTATGGATGATTTGCTTCAACGTGGATCGTTCTACAGCGACGCAGTTCGGTAAACCGAGCACGATCAAAGAAGATTATATCACGAGAAACTCGGCAGATTGGTACAGACGATCGCAATACAAGGACAAGGTGAGAGCGTACCTCTATCTTGTCCAATGTTTGGTGGTTGATCGAGGGGTGGTGATTAGTATGACATTCATCTTTGCGCTTACTCGCAACTGTTGCGCATCGTCGGCCAGTTTCATGACGAGATCTTCTCCGATCCTAGTTCTCCGACGGGATTGAACAAGGTCTGTATCTACATATTTCTCGATTTTCGTGTCGTACTCACGGATTATCTAGTCGTTGAATTTCCTTTCCGTGACGCTTCGGCATGATGCGCAGCTAACGGCATACTTCGAGGAGTGGACCGAACGCTTCCAATCCGAGTCTGATCCCAACGGTTTGTCGCCCATCTTGCCTATCCATCGTTGTATATTGACCGTGCGGGCTTTGCCCATAGACTCTGGGTGCCGATTCCGTTGTACATTACTCCCATTGTGAGTGGGCCTGCCAGATCCGTGTGCTTAAATGTGCTTTGTTTGACTGAGGTTGTCTTGCTATACCTAGCCTTGTGAATTACTCGCGCCTAGTCATGTATTCGTTTGGATTCCAACACGCATTCCACCGCGGTATCGAAGCAAGCGATAATGTGTTTCTGACCAAGGTACGCGTCATCTTGTTTGCTTGACGTGGTGTCAATGTAGATTCTGATTCTGCGCAGTGCTTCGAAGCTGCGACCGCAGTCATCAAACATATGATCAATGTGCTTGCGCCGAGTGGTCTCATGCGCTCGTCGCCCGATGGTGAGTATCCACACATCTAGGTCAACCTGTTCCCCGATAATCTGTCTCATTTACAGGTCACTTCATATTTGCCTCATTCGCCTCAGCATTTTTACTCAAGGCTCGTCTCTCTTCTGTTCTATCTCGTGTAAATGACGCGACCTCTTCCTGTAGCTCCTCCGGCCCGAGTTTGTCCATATTCTCACGCGCGAGATGGAGGACGAGATTTTCGACTCAATTAGTCGTCTGATTACGACGCTGCAAGAGGTGGCGATAGATGAGCGACATACACCGCGTCTGTACGCTCGGTTCTTGGCGGGTCTACTCACGAAGCATCGCAAGGGTGGGAGCACACTCGGTGGACGAGTACAGCCACATCCGCCGGCAAGCCAGCTAGCGCTCCCACCACAGTCTCGATCATACAGCTATGAAGCTTCGTCGGTTCGCGGCGGCGCTCCTGAGGGACACGGTCATGGAGGTGTAATGCAAGGGTCTGATTCGCGTCAGGATACCGATGCCATGCAGATGACGTCGGGCGTGCCGCAGAACGCCGTCATTGTCATTGAGACGCCTCCACCTGGGGTTCAGGCAGTGGCTACGATGGACGAAATGGTGCTGCAGCCTGAGGCGGTGAACGTCGAGTCTTATAGTACAATGCTCGACAACCACGGTCTTCTACCTGCCGCTCCCGCTGTGCCCGTATCAGGGGGTGTCGATAGCGATGTCAACATGGCAGACCTGTTGGCTGGTTCTGGGACGCTGGCGACCATGTATGCTCTCAACGAGGCGTGGTGGACCAATATGATGATGCCTGGGTGCGTTCGTGCCCACGTATCTTTCTACACTGTCCCTCAACTGACTTTCGTTTTGTAGATTCTCTTGGCCAGAGGCGCCGCAGATGAATGGTGTCTTGGATGACGGCCTGGCGCAGTACGGCGCTGATGAGAATATTCCTGGCATCCATTATACAGGACATGGGGGGCTTCAAGCACAAGGAGTGCAGCTGGCGATGTAGGCGACGATATCTGACACTCCCCTTCCTCTTACTTCGCGACGCTCCTCACCATATATCATGATCTACTTGCCGTCGGGACGGACGAGTGGATGCGGGTCGTATGCGGCCCCTTTGCCGATATTCGATGCACTTCATTAGAGTTAGGGCTGTAACGGGACGCTCCTTCTGAATCTCTTAGGAACTCACATAGAGCACGTACTAACTTGTAGCTGCTTAGCTTGGAATCCACTCTCTGTTGACCACTTCCGAGCCTGGACAAACGATCATCGACCATCACTGCTCATAATAATATGCCACGCGATGCATGACCGTTATTATTCGGTTTCGAAACGTGACGACAGACGGACCCAGATCATCACATGTTGCCTAACTTGCCAGTACCCTTGACCCGCACTCTCTGTTCTCTCGGCGGGAACCAAATCGATCCCCAAGAAACGTTAATAATATATCGACCTAAACCATATATATATACGGGAATCGTCGCTCTGACTCTCGATTGAAGGTAGTAACAATCCATCTGAGAGATATAAATTTTTTCTTGGTCCACCACATTCCTCACCCAGGCGCAGCAGGAGAATGCTACAAGTACCAAAGCATTTTGAGAAGTTCCACAATTAGCGGTCCGAAGATGGGTACGAGCAGGTCAGCAATGGCGATTCCCAAGGGGCCACCGTCAGTATGGCTGCTGTTGAGCGCAGTCCTAGGGGAAAAAAAGGCGGTCCAATCATTTAAAGAGTCTGCACATTGACTGCATACATACTTTAAGCTGCTAACGAGGGCCTTGGTGTTGGAGCTATCATCCGGAAGACTTCCCTTGGCCGAAGGTATCAAACTGACGAAAATCGATTTCGACAATTGTGAACCAAAAATTTCCACATTCAAAGCGACTCAGACTAGTGTAATGGCGAGTGCTAAAGAGACACCTTCAAGTTTATATACAGCCGAACAGAGAGCAGCTAGTGGGTCATGTAGATTCAACGAGGCAGGTTCAAAGTTTTTCACATGATCAAATCTTGGATTAGCTAGATGCAATGTAGTTGCTCGTAAGCCAGTATCTCATGAATTAATCCTATCAAAGGCAGGGCAAAAGCAGGGCAAAGGCATGGATGACTATCTCTTTTATCAGCACGTTTTCCACTGGCATGCCTCAGCGAGAATTTGGCTGCCGTGTAGCAAGCAGATTCAGGAGTGAATGTGACTCCCACCGGATTGTCGAGAGCTCGGGGCTTAGATGAGTCGTAGTGACACTCGTCTGATTTTAGATCAGTTTTGCGGGAAACACTCCCACTCGTTTTGTGGGAGTTGCTTCGAAAGTCTCGCCTGAACTCGGCAATTAACGGAAGTATGTACGTACAAATGTCAGCTTGAGGACGGAACAGCAAAAGCACAACCCTTCATAACTGGCTAAACTGCGGGCCAAACATTCAGCCTCCTACCACCGCAGGAATACGAAGAACGGGTATTTCCTTTAATGATGATATCGATCAGAAAATGGACGCACCAGGACCAACAATTACGCCAAAAGCCAGCGTTTAGACAGATGGACGTGGGCAGTTTGGCGGGTTATCGCGACGGAGCAGAACGACGGTTGACGGTCTGGGGCGTCGCATTTACCCGTAAGCTCCTCTTCGCTTCCACTGCGCAGGTTTTAACTTAATTACTTCATCATAAGTTCATATCTTCAAGATAGATAATGCATCAGGCCTTTTCTGCATATGAGGGGACAATTCTATGAATATGAATCTATAGTACAAACTTTGAACGAGCGCAGCCTGACATAAAGAAGGAGAAGAACACACAATATTCAAGTTGCTTGAAGAATGCGCTGCTTCTCCTCGGATCACAGTGAAACACGGCATGCTATCATTTTCTTACCGGGGAGACATTAAAGATTGTTAGAATGATTCGCATCATCATTCAACGATACCAGCCAGCATGTCACCGGCCACCACGGCGAACTTCAGTGACTAGACCATGCCAAACCCTGGGTTTATTCAGTCGCTTTCGTGATCAAGGTCCCATACAGGCACATGTACTCACTATCATTGGTTCTCCGCTAGTCATGGACGATTCTCGCGCCAACAATAAAAGTCTGCTGCGGCTGATTTAGTCGAGTGCTTGATGCTTGAGGAAGTTACGGCTACTGGACTGAATGTTCCCACGCCACTCGTTCACTTCCGATGGTCCGCCAAATATTGTGCGGGGAGCTGCCAGTGCCCCAGTGCATGATATGGCCCTTAATGCATCATATATCATTCATAGTGGCAGTATGGTAAAGCTACAGGTAATGAGATAAGGTAGGCCAGCAGCTACGGATAAATAAATAAGTGTACGATGGAAACTTGATATCGTCCAAACGAAAGAAAAAGAATTGCCGTCTCTGAGTCTATGCCAAAAGTCATATTTCCGTTCCCTTTTCTCCCCCTTTGATATCCCCCGAAATGACAATGAGACCAAAATAGAAGGCCATACAGCTGTCCGTCAATGTACAGCAACGCACTCAACCGTCGGAGACCAGTACCGACTTTGACAAAGGATGTACGGCAGTCGTCTCCTCCAGTCGTGCGCCGGATACATTGGACGATGATGAGAGTGCCAACGGTAATGATGAGGAAAATGCAGACGGCGAGGATACCGGTAACAATGACGACGCTGCAGAGCCGAGGAGGAGGTATCGGGTCGGCCAGTCAAAAACGTATGTGACGATACCGATGAAGAGTGGGAGTGAATCGAACACGTAAAAGAACACTAATGTCCGCGCGAGAAGGAAGGAAAGAAAAAAATGGCACGTTAGTTGCTTTCATGAAAATGATATTTTTCTACCTTACCCTCGTGTCTGACTAAATAACCTTCTCCGAGGCCTTGAGCAAATTCTATGGTGCGATATATGCATCGTATCTGAAAATGAAGGGATGCATTTGCGTCGACCGTAAGCAGGGACGTTGGATCACGAACAGAGCGCAGCAGACGTACCAAAAACATGGTCGAACTAAAGAAAAGCAACCCGAAAATCCTACCCCAAGGCTCTTGAAAGGGATTACGCCCACTTTTTCGCAGACTCCGATAAGCGTAATAGACGAGGATAATGAAGAGACCAAAAGACAATGTCTGGAGCGCTAGGCCCGCAATGATAACATAGTCTCCAATTTTATCGGTGGTCGAGTTGGTAGAGGTCAGAAGAGAACCACCCCCAGCCTGGGTATCGTTCATAAAAAATGAAGTAGACTGCGACGAATAGTAAGAAGAGGCGTACCTGCACGAAAAAGGTTGTGACATCGCTGATGACAAAATACCTGGCAGTGCGCTCTGGTCGGATCAAGGAGTGACGACGCTGGACGCAATTGACGACGAAACGACCATACAGAATGTAGTTGAATGCAAGAAAGGTGGTGGGAGAAAGGAGAATAAACAATGTCGAACAGATGTAAATAGAGAGCGAGTTGGGGTATATGGTCATAACAATACGAAGGACGAAGCCGGCTGACATCACTGCATTGTCCTTCCATCAGTATTTCATCGGGATGTGCAGAAGGGACGCTATGACCGCACCTGCAGCTCCAAGTGGTAGGCATAGCCCCCACCAAGCGCGATTGCCAAATAAACGGAAGAAAATAGCAACCGCAGCGATCGCATATAGGCCTGTGAAAATACCAGCGGCGGCCTTACTTGGGTTGTATCCTGGTGCCACATATTAGCAAATAGTGCCTTGAGGTCAGATAGCATGAAAATAATACCAAGAGCCTCCTGTACGAGAGTGGGGCTTGACGATGGAGATGGGTAGCTGGTAGGCGTACTGGTCAGGGTACTTGTGGCTGCAAACAAGCAAGGTTACTCATAATACGACGGAATAGGTAACATATATTCTCACCTTGTGCAGCTACGGAACTTATGACGAGCAAGAAGAACCCTAAGAAAGCCAGTTTAGACTGCACCATGGGGAAACTAGTTGCGCAGGCAGAGTGATTTGTGTCAAAGCTTGATTGCGGTCTATATAGTACTCGCGTAGCAATGCCAGGTCCGTACAGCAATTCCTTCGGTGCCAGTGACTGCGAAAGCACGGCCTCTGGGAACCAAAAGGCGAAAATTCAGCCTTCCGCAGTTCCCACAGGCGAGAGTCGATCATCCGGATACCTGTGGTGCTACCTTTTACTAGTCCCTTCTGAAAGGAATCTTGACAACGAGACAATGTGACCAGCGGGCCGCAGCTTGTCCGGCATGGCGAGTCAGCCACACATAACTGCGCATCAAAGCACAGCAGAAGGTGGTTCGTGGTAACGACACGTAGTAGATGTACACATTCCAGGATGAGTGGAGACTGCATGCCACACCGCATGGCAGACCTAACCATGTGAGTTTTTGATCAGAAACATCTGCCGTTGTACCAATCCCAAGACGTGCAGATACTCCCCGGTTGTGGAGATTCTCCATACACCCACAATAAAGGTTGTTTCCAGTTTATGCGGGGTGTCCAGGTATCCTTCTTGATGCAGGTCGATCGGACGAATCAGTTATTTCTATCGTGCTAGTATGCCGACACCACAGTGCCAGTGGGAAACATTTCTAGATGAGGACTCGTCAGTTGAATGACGCGCCGGCGCCCGCTCACCTATGGTTTTGGAATACGCGTCCCTGGGAGCCGGGCGGATACGCACTGGATTGCTCAGGGTTCGCGCGTCACGGTCAGTACCGACCGCAAAGCCGGTGTGGAACAACCCCCGATGAAATGATTCCCACGCTCCAATGTTTCGAAATTCACCGTCACCGGGAACATGAGGCTGCTGTTACTTTTGTATCTTTTTGTTCCGATTCAAGGTCCAAGTCCGCCAAGGCTTCCACGTCTCACCAGTGAGAATCACTGGCCCATCGTGGAATTGATTTAGATCTGAGCTTCACGTACTGTGGTCCCTGACGCTCAGTCCCGAGCACATGGACTAATCGAGGCGCTGTCGCATGCCAAGAAAGTGGTGAGTCTAACCCGTGATTGGTGATAAAGTTGTATGTCTTTTGAAGCTTGAACGACCTGGCAGAGCTGAGGTTGATGTGATGTGATTCTCTTGCGCTATATTGGCGCCCTGTCAGGTTCGTGAAGCCCAGACTCGAAAAGAGATATACATCAAACCATACCCCAAGTGTCGTGCTGCCCTACTGGAACTAGGGATCTTCACCGTTAGACCGATAGGCGTCTCGGTACACCAGGAGTGCCGCACAACGTACGGCTTGTCTCCCAACCATGTGCACGCTGCGCATAATGTGTAACCTGATTGACAGCCTGAGAGTAAGCTGGTGCCCTGTCCGGTCATCGGACCTCGCAGATCGGGGAGCCTATACTACGCAACAGAACGATGGTGTGGTTATTTTTTATTCTGCATGGAGATTACCTAGGCCTTCACAAACTACAGGCCACCCAGTTGCATGGTATCCTATGTACTGGCAAGTCCCGAGAAACTGGGAGGGGTATGACAGAGAGGCTATTACTGCGAATAAGCGCCTTGGGTGTCCGATACCACAAGGGTTCAACGTTCGTGATCGTATGATGTGGGCCACTTATAAGAACGACCCGAGGACGCTGTGATCAACGTTATCATGCCGGGAGCGAAATGATAACTTTGCACGTAGGCGAAATCAGACGGGCTACGGTGCATACATACAGCCCGAGATGGTACTTGCAGATTCGTTTGAAGGATCCAGACATCCCGAGTGCGAACCAAAGGTGCTCAAGCTGCATAGATTCGAGTCCATTCCGAATGGTGATAATGGGCGATGGGAAGCTTGAATGATACCTGTGGTGCCCCGCTCTGGCGCTGGATGCCCGGAAAAGTGATAATGCTACAGACACGGGACCCCGCTTGGACTGTCGGAACACCGTCTTCCGAGACTTACGTAGATGATCCATGAATCAGCCACTGGTGATGCGTGTAATTTTAAAACCGGAAAGCGTCATTCGAGAACGAATGCAGCTCCCTGAGTACTTCTTGTTCATGATGATGACTCGGTCTAACTCGATCGGCGTGGTATATAAATCCCAGGCGCTTGGCCAAAGCGTGCCATCGGACAGCGCTCGACCATGGATACCTCTGACGACTCCAACGGCTACCCCAAAGAACGGAGGAACACCGTCAACAGAATCAGCAAACGAGGTAATATCTTCAACCATGCCGAGAACCACGATCTGATCGTCCTCGACATTAGCGACGTATGACTACGAGACGGTCCACGGCATCGTCGACGCTGCGACGGTCTTGCACGTTTCCTTCCTCCCACCCTCGCCCACGGGCACCTACGACGATCCCATGGACCGCATCCCAGTCGTATTGCCCATGCTCGGCCAGATGGGCATCTATCCCCCCAGCGGCGACGACCTCCCCGCGTGCTATCTCCACGGTGCGTTCACCCACATCACCTCTCTCACACTGCACCGTGACTGGGAATGCTCGCAGGCCACGTCTCCAGCCGTCTCATGAAGCTCTCGCCCGACGCCGCGGCCACGCCCGACACGTCGGACGGACTGCCGATCTGCGTCGCGGCGACCCACGTCGACGGCTACGTGCTCGCGCTCAGCCCGTTCTCGTCCAGCTACAACTACCGCTCTGCCGTCCTCCACGGCACGGCGACGGTCGTCGAGGACCCCGACGAGAAGCTGTGGGCGTTGGAGCTCATCACGAACGGCGTGCTGCCCACCCGGTGGGAGAACGCGCGGAACCCGCCGACGGGCGCGGAGATGCAGACGACGCGCGTTCTCAAGGTGCGCGTGTTGAGTGCGAGCGCCAAGGTGAGAGCCGAGGGTGCGCACGATGATCGGGCGGACGTGCAGAATGAGGAGCTCGTTCAGAGGGTGTGGTCCGGGGTCGTACCGGTATGTCTTGCCCCCCCTCCCCCCCAGATGAGTCTATGACCGGGACCGACGGGTCGTTTGTGCTCAGGTCTTTGAGGGTTTCGGTGAGCCTATCCAGAGCGAGTACAATGGTGTGCAGACCATCCCGGAGTATATTCGGGAGTATCTGAGACATGAAAACGTGAGGAGGAAGAACTATGCGATCCGTGCTGCCAAGGGCGAGGATCATACCATTGACAAATGAGCAGCTGGGAATATATCCTCACCTTCACAATCACGCAGCATTGCAGCACGAATCAATAAACTGGTGTCTGTATGATGTTTCCATTGGCGAACGAGCTCAAGATTTTTACTCGCGCAACTTGAAGTTCAGCGAGATCACATCGTGGGATCCGGCAGATGCAGAAAGTCCGGGCCGACGCAGCCCTTACGTCCCGGTTCAGCAGCCATAGGCACTTGGTAGGAACTCGTGATGCGACCAATTTACCATAGGCCTCCCTTGGGCACATCGAAAGCTGACAGTCCTCCTTTTCATTTAGTTTAGGAGAAAAGGGACTCTTCTACCTACTACAAACATGCAAGTACTCAGTACTCTATGTGCGTACGCCAACCACGACGACGATCATGACGAGTAAACAGGGTCGATGTAGGAAAAGAAATGCCAGTCATGCAAGAAAAACAGACAGCCAGAGGTGATGAGAGATATATTACATGCACATGAAGAAGCAAGGGAAAGAAAAGGAAAAAAAAAAAAAACACGCACACATCTGCCCCACAACCCTCGGACAACACGCGTTACGCGCTCAAGGAAGCAAGCGGGACTTTTCATTCACAAACGTAGCCCGAGTCTGTGGGACGACCAGGTCAGTTAGGCCAAAAAAAAAGTCATCTCGGGGCTTCCGAGCAGCGCTACACACCTCGTCCTCTTGTACCATGGGCAAAGGATATCGCTTGGCCCGCTTGGCCCGGGCATGCTCGCGGTACTTTACAAACGCAAACGCACCGCCAAAGGCGATCGCGAAGAAGACAAAGAGGAGACAGAAGGGCGACCAGACGCCCTCGCTCGCGCTCATCACGTCGAGCGGGAACCAGCCTGTCGAGCACGCGGAAGACCACTTGTTGCCGGGGACCGCGTGGTGCTGGGCAAAAAACACGTGTCAGCGGGCATCGCCACAAAAGTGTGCAGCGAGCAAGACGGACCTCGAGGCGGTAGATGAACTCGGTCACTGGGACGGCCGCTTCGGGATGCTCAAAGATGTGCAGCGTCTGAAACTCGGCATCTTCGGTGCCGTTCTTGAACTTGACGCGGACAAAGTCACGGAACTCGGGAGCAGGCCCACGGAGCACCTCGAACGAGAGTGCGGATGCGTAGTTGGCTGCAGGTGACGTCCATGAACGCAGGAGAAGAGAGAGACACGTGGAGACACGCACGAAGCCCAGAGAGTGGCCCGTTGGGGGACTGGGCGCTCAGCATGTTGAAGAGCGAGATGAAAGGCTGGTAACTCGTCTCGATGAGCAGGAGGCGTAGCGGATCATCGTCAAAGGCAATTCGTTCCAGGGCATTGATGATCGGGGAGAGGATGGCTCGTCCGGCGACTGGAAACGTGTCACGCTTCCGACGCACATGGGAAAGCACCCACGACTCACTGTTTCCGACGCCGCCGAGGTCCTTGTCGGAGAAGACGGCGTTTTCCTTCCAGTCCACGAAGCCGCGTGCCTGTTCGATCAGCGTAGGGGGAAGCCGGAATGCAAAGGTTTGGTTGTAGGTAAGTTGCGTGTTGAGGTAATCATACACCTGCCCCACCACGGCATTAGAAACGAAGGGCGAAGCATGAAAGGGCATGTACAAACATTCCACTACGAAGGTCAGGAGTTAGCACGAAACACCAGCCAACAGAACCCACTCGAAACGCACCATATCTATCAGCGACGTCGGCCTGCCGAACACGTAGTCATGAATGGAGTCGAAGAAGGGTTGGGCGTCCTTGGCGACCTGTTTGAACTCGTCCGAAGCATAGACCCCGGAAACGTGTTTTTTGAATGCCTGGGAAGAGCTGCTAGATGGATGTCACGTGAAGGACTGACGGATCCGTGCGCACCTTGCAGTCGATCCAGGGTTCGAGCACGTGGTCGACGCCAATGGCCATGTCGACGGGGACATACTGATAGCCTCCGAGCGGGGCAACGACGGTAGATCCGTTGGCGAGCGAGATTCTGTTGAGTGGGGTCGGTGGGAACAACCCTTGGAGCACTGCGATACCGGAGTCGAAGATCGCGGCGCCTTCGCCGCCCGACTTGGCGTGAACATTGACCTTGTTTGGCGGGATGGGGTGGGAGGGGTCGAGAGGCATGTCCCGGATATGGAGGGGCGACGACGAGTCTAGGTAGGTCGACTTGAGGTAGGTGCCGAGCTCGAATGACTGGTCCTGTTGTGGGAACCCGTCAGCGTGTTCCGGCGAGAGTGAGTGGCGATACGCACAGCACCGAGAGGGGTCGACTCCGTGAAGGACGGTGCATAGTTGTAGGGATCCTGGAGGTAGTCCAGACGATCCCCGTTACGTGCGAGGATGAGGACACCGAGAATTTGGGGCGTAAACATCGAATCGTGAAATCGTCAATGAACTGTATCGTTGGTCGGTCTCGTCAGAGAGGCTGCTATCCAAAAGGCGAATGAGCAGAGAGAGTGGGTTGAGGAAAAAAAAAAGTGGAGTGTGATTCGAGGGTTTTGATATCTCCCGCCATGAGGCGGGCATCGCCAAGTGCTACTTACCGAAGTGACTAAGGGCGGTGACCAAATGGCACGGTTCAAACGTCACTGTCCATTCCCTGCCACGCTTGGACGGTGTGTGGGCCCTGTGGGGGATCATGAAAACAGCAAGCCATGCGACTACCCAACTGCCACTTGTACGTGGCCCGGTCACTCGGGAAGGTCGAAATCGCCTGGGGATCACGTCAGCTTCGAGCATGCCCGGTGATATTAAGGGAAAAGAACAGAACTTGATGCAATAACACGGACTGGATGTGGTCCAGCTTGTGCGGACATGCGCAGGAAGCATGGCGGCGTGTGCCCAAGTCCGGCGCACGTGTGCGAGCGGTGCAAGCTCAGAAGCGAACTGGATCTGAGTCTGCTCAGTCCCAAGGACGCTGGAGGACATGTAGAACTGAGTGTTGCGGCGATCCAGAGTCGACCTGGACGAACTCGTTTCGCTGTATCAGCTGGCGCTTCAGACGAGCGCTCCAAGAAAGCGCCAAACACACGCCCGGCGACACGTGCCCACCGGCTGGAAAATGAGACCCGTAATGACCTCCGTGTCCGCGGAAACAACGGCACGGTCATCCATCCTTGGACCTATGCCACAATCATGGCGCAAGAATCTGGAGCACGCAAGGGGCACATGTGTCGCAGTGGAGACTTTTGCAGGAGACGCTCACCTATACGCCGACTCGGAGAAGGCTGATTCGGCAGTGCTCGTTGATGGTACGAACCCGGCACTGCACCAACAACGCTGGGATGTATTCGATATGAAGCGCAGCCAAACCGGTGCCGCTTCTTCGCTCAATCCAACGCCAGCGACGCAGCGTGTAAACAATGATCCTTCTGATGGTGATAGGATTCAGACATAGCCAACCCACGTTATGAGGGCTTGACCAATCGGCGAAGCTGTTCGACTCGTACGACTCGGAAGACATCCACCGTTGGCTCCATGGCCCTTCATCGAACCCTACAGCATTGACCATCGCATGCCTTTCATACGCTGGTGATATCGGCACTGCTATCAGTTTTCATAGTGATTCCGCACCCATGCTTTGCAGACGTCGCGGTGATACTTGGCAGTATCTGTTTGCTTTGCGCATACGACCTGTAACTTTTGCCAAGATCGAGCATGCGTTTCCTCTATGGCTACATCAAAGTCTGGCCAGTCTGAGACATATGTTTATGTCCAGTTAATCTCCGAGAAAGTTTACCTGTTTGCTTTTAAACCCTGCCGATCAAATCAGCCAACTCTGGCTCCAAACTTTAGGGGGAGACAAGAGCAATTCTTTGCACAGGAATCTAGGGGTATCCAATACGGCATGGTCTTGGTCCAGCCTGACATTCTACGACCTTGACGTAGACCGCTTCCATTCCCTCACATTCGGGAGGCGCTGCAGGGCACTGCCCCACGGTAACACTCTAGGATAGCTCAGGTTGTGAGGCTTGCAGGGACAGATGATTCGATTTGGTGCAGGCTAGCATCACAAGAGTAGGACTATCAGGCTGACCTCCGCGGCAGTGCTTTCCATCCTTTTCTGAGTCCTTTTGCTTCGATGATGCTCGCGGGCATGCAATATACTGGATCTAAATCGACCAAACCGGGGTAGCCCAAGAGCGAGAGACCTAGCGCACATACTCAGAGACGCTACTAGGGTGTTCGTGTAGACGCACCTGCGACACCAAAATGGGTGTGAAAGACATCGACCATGTTTCCCGGGCGGTCTGCGATACCACCTGCCTCTGGGTCCTGGGCAGAGAGAATGAAATCGGTGAGCTTTTGGCTGTCAATCCAGTGTATCCTGTTGAGGATCGACAAGGCTGAAAGCACCCAAAAGGAGTAGCAGACCTGTTTTCGTCCGTCAATACGAAAAGGGTCACTTGGCGGCGATGCTCACGTCGGGCAATTTTTCAGGCCGTCCGTTGAGACCTCCGTTGGGAACCTGGCGCTCAGACAGCCACCAGGATAGCATCTCGGTGTCGACCTCGTCGAGACGGTCGAGGATCGCGAGTGCGGCGACACAGACAAAGACTGGTAGGGCGGTCTGTATGATGCCACGCCACTGATTGCTGCGCACCTTGGGCGGAATGGCTCTCTGCGCCGGCTGTTGCTCCGTAACCACCGTCAAAATTGCGACACTGACGGATGTACGAGACAGCCTTGTCAACATGCATGGCGCCGAGACGGCCGAGGAGGGAGAGTGCGTTGACGGCGATGTAGAGGAATCGGGTGTCGATTTCGCCAAACGCGTCGCCGGCGAAGACGCCCGAGGGCTGCTGGAGCGATACGATGACTGGGGCGGGATGTGATCAGGTGAGCGCACGGCAAGGTAGAACGCACACGTGACGACGCGGTCGACGTCCAGGCGGTCGAGCGCGTCTTGTGTGATCAGGATCTGGATGGCGCTCAGGGTGGCCAGGATGTGGGCGTCGTGATCGGGGTGTGCGCCAAAGGCACCTGCAGAGGGGGTGAAGGGGGCGGTCGAGGCGGGGCGCAGACACGGACCTGCGCTGTCGTCCCAGCAGCTCATGACGTAGTCGATCATCTCGTCGCGATCGAGGGCGTCCTTGTGGCCCATGATGGCCAGTGCGGTGATGCCCCAGTAGACGGCGTTCATGCGGAGGTGTGCGGTGAGGTGGTAGGCGAGATCGTCCTTGCTCTGCGCGATCGTCAGCAGCGGGGCTCGCAGACGGGGTGCTCACGTTTCCGAGTGCCTGTATGTACGCGACATGGCGGGGGACGAGGAGGGCGGCCATGGGTGTGCTGACATAAGCATAAAAGAGGGATTCAACACAAGACATATCAGCGTCGTCCAACATGCCCAGCGACGGACAAGGCCTGCCCGACGTCCAGCCCGGTCTGCACGTCCCCGCGCCCACCGTGTCCGACAGCGACCACGACGACCCGCCAGCCGCACCCGCGCGGTCACACCCCCGCCCGCAAAGCCTGGCCACCGCGCGCCGGACACAGCACGACGCATCGCTGGGCGTGCCGGGCCCCGCCTGCGCCCCGCGGTCGCCCCCGCACGCAGACGATTCCGTGAGCATCGCCGCGCACGTGCCCGTGTCCGCGACTGACCCGCTTTCCCGCCGTCCAGACCCCGGAACAGCCCGCACCGCCCTCGCCCGTCCCCACCGAAATCGTGCCCCCAGATCTCACCCAGGAGGAGATCGTCGCAGAGATTCAGCAGGCCGGCATCAAAGTCCGCGACTACGCCCACGCAAACCCCGTCCCCGTCGACCACCGCGCCCCGGAACTCTTCGATCCCATCCTCGCATGGCACGTCTACGAGTCCATGCTCGACAACCCCAATCCGGACCGCAGCGCACTCAACCCGCGTCACCTCCGCAGACTCCTCGACCTCGGCTGGGTCTCCGAGGCCACCGACCGTCCCCGCTGGCTGAACAAAGACAGGGAGGCACTAGACTCCTTTGACAGCCGTCCACAGTACCCCTGGAAGGCACACATTCTACCCCAGCCCAACAAGGACGACCTGAGAGACGTGGCCACCTCCAGATTCCAGTGGGTCAACGCCGAGCAGCTCGTCCCCCCCCTCCTCGGCCGCGGTATCGCCCGTATCGCCGCCGTATTTCGTGGCTCCCGCACCACCTCAATGCGCTACCAAAAACGACCGGTCAACGACGCCACTGAACCAGAGCAGCAGCGCGAAACTTCCCCCCGGCTCAAGAAGAGGCGTTTGTCAGACGCAGAGCCCGCTCCGTCAGGGAGTCAGACGTCACACCAGCCGTTGATGTTGCTCAACGGCAAGCCCTCGGAACACCGTCCCGCTGGCATTCCCTCGGCCACCCCACCGCGCCCACACGCGTCCCCTGGGCCATCGCTCTCCCGCTCTTTGCAACGTCACCTTTCCATGGCATCTGTGTCTTCCCCATGTGCCACCGATCTCTCCCGCTCAACCTCGCGGACAACATTGGCCCAAGGCGCCGAGAGTGATTAGTCCACTCTGTCGTCCGCCACTCGCAGACATGAAAAAAGGTCTACGGATATTTTTATAGACTCTTATTTTCGAGGGGGGGATGCTAGGTGGCATCATTGTATCAGTAATGTATCCAACTTGTCACCCTCTTGTAATACTTTTGTTTCAAGTCCTCCTTTTTGTTTGTTGTTGCCAGGTCATTTAAGCTAGCCGACGGCCCGCCCGCCTTTCATACATTGTTCCTCTTGATCGTCATCCAGCGCTGCAACTCCACCTCCATACACTAACCCGGGCCTTTAACTATCCCGAGGCCAGCAAATGAGCCTAGTGTGAGAATGGCTGGGCAAAACGACCCCACAAGAACGACGAGGATTGGTCGATCACCCTGCGCAGCAGCGCTGTGCCCGATAACGTGGCTTCCCGCTGAATCATGCCGCGCCTGTTTCATGCCGAATGATATGCGCTGCAGCGGAATGCCATATCTTTGTGGAGAAAGTTTGATCTCGCATTGTATAGGACCCTTGCCGCCATGCGGAGTAAATCATCTTCCGAGGATCATCCGATAGTACTTATGTACTGACTTACAGCAGCAAGCCGCGCCTCCTCGCGTAGGGTACTACTATAAGTACGACTCGCAGTGGCTCTACCATGCGTTCCTCACAAACAAGACATGCGAACGCGCACAGCTATCGTCCTTCTCGCGACGCTTGGCCTAACCCGCGCCCTCTCGCGCTCCGGCTGTCTCTGCACGAGCGACCAGCCCTGCTGGCCGCCCGCCGAGACGTTCAGCCGACTCGAATCCCAGCTCTCCCGACCGCTCGTCTACCCGCGCCCGACCTCCTACCCGTGCTACCCGCCCTCACACCCGTCCGGGAATTGCACCACAGTCAATGACGACTACGGCGACGGCGTCTGGCGCTCCTCCCACCCGGGCTCGATGAGCCTCGCCAACTGGGAGACGTTCACGTTCCCAAACGACACCATTGACGCGTGCTATCTCAACACGAGCGTCACGGGCGTGTGTGGGCAGGGGAACGTGCCCACCATCGGCGTCGACGCGCGGACGGTCGCGGACGTCCAGACCGCGCTCGGGTTCGCGGTCGAGCACGGCCTCAAGGTGGTCGTCAAGAGTACGGGGTGAGTGACGACGCGTCGCAAGAGCGCGCGCTGGGGCTCATTCGCGCGCACGCACGCAGGCACGATTTCGTGGGCCGGAGCGCGGGGCGGGGTGCTTTCCAGATATGGGTGCATCATATGAAGAATATGTCGTACGACCCGACGTTTGTGCCGCAGGGTGCACCGCCGAACGAGACTTATGATGGTGAGTGGATCGGTGTGTTTGGTGTTGATCACTGACGTGCTTGCTCGGACAGCCGTGACGCTCGGTGGGGGCGCGCAATGGCGCGATGCGTATGAACTCGTGCTTCGAAATAACCGCATGATCGTCGGTGGTATCTCTGCGGGCGCCTCCGTCGGTGCTTGCGGCGGATGGTTGGCCGGCGGGGGCCACTCTTTCCTCTCGCCCAGCTACGGTCTCGGTAAAGTCTCACTTTGTGACTCTTTTTGGGGCGACACTGATCGCCGACGTGAAGGCGTCGACAACGCAGTGGAAATTTCGGTCGTTCTGTCCACAGGCGAATACCTGACCACGAACGCGTATCAAAACTCGGATCTATTTTGGGCCTTGCGTGGCGGCGGTGGAGGCACGTTCGGGGTCGTGACATCAGTAACCTATCGCACATACCCGATCGTTCCGTTCCAACTGTGGTCCTACGAAGCAAACGTCACCGACTCCTCCGCAATGCTCCAACTCGTCGAGGGATTCCTGCGCTTCTTGCCCCAGCATACGAGCGACGGCTGGGGTGGATACGGCGGGATAAACGGCCTACAGTTCAACTTTGGTTATTACGGTCCTGGCATGACCAACGAGACGGTCAAGGCGACCACGCAAGGGTGGATCAACTTTACCGAGTCTCTGGCGCCACATGGCGTCGTGTCTTCGAACACATACGACACTGCGACCTGGTCGTGGGTGGTCTCTCAGCTCACCGCCCCGAATGACGGCGAAAACGGCGGTTCTCTGTTTTTCACGTCTCGCATGTTGACGCGAGAAACCATCGCCAAGAACGGCACCCAGTTTGCCGAGGTACTCGTCAACTACGGTGGCAGTTTCAAGTACGTCCCGTCCCGCCCGTTTCTCCCTTCTTTCGGATCGCTGACCGCGGGACCGCGTAGCACCATCGCTGGCGGAAAAGTGAGCGAGTTCGCCCCGGACTCTGCCGGCCTGCACCCCGCATGGCGGGACGCCGTCACCGAGGTTGTGGGTGGCGTGTCTTGGGACGAAGGTGACCCGTACGAGGTCATCCAGAACCAGACCCAACAGCTCAAAGCGCAGATCAAGGCATTGCACGACGTTGCACCCAACGACGCCGCCTATCTGAACGAGGTACGCCCCCCCTCTTTTTTTTTCTCTTCCGCGTGGTGCTCGCTCACGCGACCCCGTCGACATAGGCGTCTCCGTTCGAGATCGATTGGCAGCAGACGTTCTTTGGTGCGCATTATCCCAGGTTGAAGAACATCAAGGACAAGTATGATCCCTATCGCTTGTTCGCCGTCAGGGAGGGCGTCGGCTCGGATGACTGGAACCAAAACTTGACGTGTCGGTATTGAGATCGGGGGTTCGGGGATGACGCTATCGCGTGATCACTGTGAGTGCAAAGCTATATTAAATGAGCGTCGTGGTTGGTGAGGAAGGGCTGTAAAGCCGAGCAATGCGATGACCGGATTCCCGTAGACTTTGTGCACGATGGTATCTGATCGTGAAAATGTCAGAAACCGTGTTGTGTTGTGGCCTCGAGGGGTCCATGTCAACGCAGCTGTGCATGAAATCCGCTGATCGCCAGGCCTGTTACGTCACCTCGGTACGCTCTCAGCTTGCACTGAAAGCTGTCTCCCCGGCGCGTGTGGTGCGGTGCCCCAGAGGGGTTTTGCCGCTGACCCTCGGGTCCTCGATTCAAGTTGTCAGACCGTTGTTCTTTTTTGATTGAGATGGGGTATCTGACGCTTGCATAAATTTGGCATGTGTTACTGGTGTGTTCAACAATCGTGTCCGGTCATGTCGTACTTTCGATACGGGTAAGAAGTGCCGCGCATGAGACGTCGTGGGATCTGCTAGCTAATGACCCGCTTCGTACGAGGATTGAACGGGAATCTCATCACGGAGACAACGCTACAATGAACCATCCGTGGCCAAGTCGGTTAATATGAATATTTTACGATTCAATCCAGCTTGGCCCATAAGACATCCATGTCGGTTGGAAAATGATTGGTTTCAAAGATCGTTCCTACCATTGTGAATGTTCCAACTCCCCCACCATTTGAATCGGTTCGAGGCAGAATGACGCACTTGGAAAGCAGAATACCGAAACATGAATTTGATTTAGTTTTAGCACATGGAATTGGCATGACCCCAATCCCTGGAGTTGAAGCTGCCAGTGTAACTCTGAAAAAGCTGATCTAGTACCTGGTGTTGGTTACGTAATTTACTGATAGATGCCCCGCGGCGCCACGGCACCAGTACTGGCAATGCACCTCTCAGAAGCAGCCCGACTTCGGGGCTTAAGTCGCCGACTTGAACCCGACTCCCTAGTCAGTGATGATGCAAAATTTCTCTGAACTAAGTACCACCACTAATCGACCAAATTGCGTCGAGACTGCGTTACAGTCGAACCTCTCATAACCCATACTCCTCACACCCCATAACCTCTAATAACCCATACATTTTCAGCAATCCCGATTTTGTTTGCAGGGAACCCATGTCCATAACCCATAAACCTCCAATACCCCATATCCCATACTTTTTGAGAGGATCCATAACCCATACATGCTGTCATGACTATAACCAAAATAAGCAAGTGTGAACCAACCCCCATTGTTTGGACAGTCGAACTCATCCCACGGCCCGAACATGGGCTGCAGTTGACTTTTTGACTGCTTTGGTGTCATCTTGCTCTGCTTCTCAGCTGCTATCATATGATGAAACCCCTTGATATCATCAAAAAGGGGTTAGATGTCCTGAAGAAGCAAGTCCATGAGCGTAAAAGTAAGCTTCATGCTGATTTGCATGCTGGCAAAAAGCTATCTGAGGAGGATGAAATTTGGTTGGACAATGATGGAAACTTGGTTGATGAAGAACATCTTGTTGGCTTGCTAGAAAGGGCCTTGGATTACAAACAAGAGCTTGCTCAACTTTCTATGCATGAAAAAAGCATCGTGCAAAGGTTGCATAATCTTGTTCAGATGGGCAGCAAACTCCCTGGAAACAAGCGCAAATGTGACCTTTCAGATCTATATCCTAACATGCACATGTTGATGTTATATTTTTGCTGACAGGTCCTGCTCCAAAGCCTAGCGAGCCTGCCA
>JBBPKG010000054.1:32787-59435 GCA_038089115.1 Fistulinella cinereoalba | reverse complement strand
GGGTCATGTGTCGTTACTTCATTTAGGAGGGAGATGCCACATACTATGTCTGGCAAACTATCTCTGAGATAACGGCACCATACTCAAATGCGAGAAAGGATACCATCCGATTGCCGAATATCGTCAAACCATGATGTGAGGCTACTAGTACGAAAGACAATTTATGTATGATACAATAAGTAGATAGAAAGTTACAGCAGTCCCCAGGACCATCCAAACGTAAATACCACTTGCAGACGCGTCATCGGCTCGTAACATCATGAGTACTCTAACCTATTCATCCATTCTGGCAAGCTGGTGCTTAAGGCAAGCCACGCATGGGTGTATCGCCATAACGAGAAGCACGAGCCCCCAGCCGACCGTGCATGGGGTCCCTAAATGCCTTGTTTGCGCTCGCGAACAGTAGCGACGTCACAAACAACGCGAAGACAACAATCCAGCTCAGCCACGCAAAGGCGAGCATTGCCGTAAGGGCTCGGCATTCCCAGTAGAACCAACACGAAGAGAGGTTTCCCCAGTGAACGTCAACTTCCGGAGGATTACTGGTATGCTATGAAACAAAGATTGTAAACTTGGTTGTTAATATGCAAAGTCGACTCACGGTTGCAATGGCAGCACCAACAAGCCAAAGGACGAAGAAAATGAATAGACCAATCAGTTCTGCAGCGAAGGAGCTGAAGAAACGGTGTTCAAGCCGGCTGTGAATTGTGCGAGCGCTGCACTCAACAATGAGTTGTTATACAGCACTCAAACGGAAGATTGCACTTACACAAATGGTGCCCAAAGGATTGTGAGGACGCTTGTCACCAAGAGCTCCACGACTATTGGGTCTTGTGGGAAGACTTGAGGTCAGCGGCTTTGAAAATTTGTCAGAGTAGAGCTCTCACCATAGAACTGACGTCCGTAATTCGTTGGATCGAATGTGGGCAAGTGAGTCGTGTAATGTATCCTCACCGCACTTAGTGCCATCGTGACAATTGCGAAAAGAAACTAGCGTAGGATAAGTGCATGACACTCAGTGGTACAAGGGAAGCATACCAAAATGCAGTACAACAGGAAACGTATAGTATGGATCATGGTGGATAGTGACCGAAGGTGGGAGTGGATGGATTGAATGGTGCGGTTAGCCTGCGTTATATGTGGCATGACGGTCCACAACACGAGGCGGTGGTTCGCTTCGACATGAATGGAAGACCGCTCCGCTTCGTTTGTTACCGAGCAAATAACGGAATGCACGTGCACTAAGCGCACACCGGGGACCCACTTTTGTATACCATAATGATGTACTCCGAACCACAATTGTGAAGGAGCGGAACTCCTTGCCTCTTGTTTGACAGGTGTGCCAAGGAGGAACAAACGCAGTGCTGCACCGCCGTAGCCTTGTTTTTCTGAGGCGGCAGAATCAGAAGCATGTGTCACGTCGATTGCCTCGAGGCAAGCCTCATGTGTAGAGTCACGTCCGCCGACCTGCCAACATGATGTCAGACACATGTGCCATACATGGCAAAGGAAACTGACATCATAGGGCCTCGGGCCGCACTTTCAAAATACGGAATCGGGCTCCGATGACTTCAAATTTGGGGGAGGTGTTAGGATGAGATATCGTCGATAATGTAATGCTATAATGATCAAAAGGGTGAGATTACTGGGCCGTTAGTAATGCGAATGGAATTGGAAAGCATGCTGAACTTGAGTGCAACTCAGGCTGTTGGTATTAGGCCAATTGCAAGCGCAGACAAGTGCCACAGGTTGACCGTTAGCTCATCAGATACTCGGGCCTCTTTCCGATGTTCCAGCTTCCACCACAAATCCATGTTCAAGGGGGCTTTATCGATCTGAATCGTATGATTCAAGCTTTGTACGACGAACGCATAATGTATAGTAGGTTGCGGCTTGCGAATGCCGAAGGACCGGCGAAGGTGACCGCGCGTGGAGCAGCGTGTCTTATCTAAACCTACTGCTGTGTTACTTGTATCCCGGGTCCGGGCCCCCGGCGGGCTCTGAATGCTAGCTGTCGAGTTCCCTTGAGTCTCGACTCACTTCCCATTCCGAAAGATTGCATCTCAGCCCCGACATTGGCGCCGCACGAAAGACGGAATAAAAAGCCTGGCATAGCGCCGCCACATGACAGTGGTGTGGTCCGCTTCCCGTCTGCGTTCCTCACACAATGACACCCCCCCCGTGCAACCTTTCACTGCTTCATTGATCACTGGTGGCGCAGTTGTGACACGAGCCATGAGCCCTGGGCACGCCAAGGCTGCCGCAAGCTTCAAAAAATTTTGTGAGCCCTTCCTGCAATCTTCGCTTCCACTTATTACTGCTATGAGCGAGCCTGCAGCACTCATATGACCGTCTGTATTGAAGCAGTAAGGTTGTTCTTTACACTGATATGATAATCATGTGAGAAGAAATTTGGAACTGGATGCTCACGGGGACTTTTTAGGGCCCTGATTATCCAAACATAGCTGAGTCTGCTGATGATCTGGGCCCTCAATGGATGAGATCAGCTTAACCCATTGAAGGTTCTCCGGAACAACCCGACCTTGATATCCTAGGTCACTCTAGATATGGATTATCCCCGGGAAATAAACCCCGCGCGCCCCTTTTCGAGGAGGCTTGCTAGCTCTCCACGCGTACAGGCACACGCATACTGCCACTGCACACAGTTAACCTGAACCCACCAAAGTATATAAGGTGGTTATTCTTGACTGCCCTATCTCCACAACAGAGTAATTCTTGGGCCTGGTTGCACCCAATGCCCCATGCCTAGAAAAAATCATATGATCCGGATCAGTAGGTTGAGTCTCAGGCCACTGGTAATAATAGTTATGACAAATACTCTTTTTTTCTTGGTGGGAATCATAGGGTGTGGCGATACCGTCGTTTGCGGAAAAGGAAACCCCACATCCAAAGCTTGTCTTGTGCAGTGTAATCCATTACCCATGCGATTCGGTCAGTGTCAGTCCATGCAAGACAGGCAAGTCCGCTACCACTAAGCGCAGTATTGATGCCTCTGCATTCCCTGGACGCGGAGTACGCACGGTCGAAATATTATGAACTCCATTGGATGGCTATTACACATACCGTGATATACCCGTGCTCATGCAACGATCTTGACAAGGTGAACACTGGTAATGGTACGCCAGCTTATGAATGGGCTATAGGTCACAAATGACAGTAGCCTGGCTGGGACATCCTTTCAAGGGTACCTGAAGGCTAAAAAGAAGGCGTCGGCCTACGAAGTCTGACCTCGCTATACTATCGCCAACAAAGCACTTTAAAGTCGCGACACGATGTCAATAGGCGAATATAGTGGCATCCAACATTGGGAAGGTTTTTCACCACTGATCAATCCCCGCAGGTAAACCCTCGAGAATGCCATGGCAAATGGAAGGGTTGGCAACCGCTGGAAGTTTCGTGAATAGGATCAGTGCACTTAGGCGCCTCAAAGTACTGGTATTTTGCCGCTAATAATTTTGATTAATTTGCCAGGTCGTCTACATTTTACGATGAACGAATATCAACCGCTTGGACCACAAATTTCCAGAATCATCTCTGTCATACTGCTTACTCGCAAACTCTGTTTGACATATCAAGAACGACTGTGTGTAAATTGTAACTTGAAGTTCCAGGGTCGCACAAAGCTGAGCGCATTGACGGAAACTCGCAATTTGTGCAGTCTTGATCATGCCACGCCTGGCAACCGTGAAAGTAACAGATACAGTATTGGTTCCAGCAGAATGGACCCAGTATTCGCATGTGATGCTGATGTACGGGTGCTTGAAAAACGTGTCAACGCCACCAAAATCAGCACACTCAAATCACCAGACACATACCCACTGCTACAGGCATTATACAAGTTGCAACTCCGCATGGCGACAGTTTTCTCGGCGGCCGAGAAGCAAGCTAACAGACGACCTGTCAGTATGAGCCCCTCTGCCTCCGGATCACGGTCGCGTTATTACACACCGAACAACCGGGTCATCAAGGAAAGGATAAATTGGCGGGTCCGACTTTCGGCGATTCAGGGACAAGGCAAAAACAGAACCGAAGCTGCAACACCGCACCGTTTTGAGCTTCAATGAAATAACAACTTGATCGACACTTTCGAGTTTCTGACGCTCTCCAGCCTTCGGAGGGACGGTCGCGGTTGTTTTGTACTTTGAGATGTTCTGGTAACCGTATACATAATTTCGGAGAAGTAGGTCTGTCAATGGCAATAGCGTGGTCGGATCCGAGGACGGGAACTATATACCAACGGGTCGTGAATATGACCTATCGTCTTCAGGCTGCTGGGCACCCTGAGCAGTGCTAGTGCCGAACCAACGCATACATCAAGAGCCGACTCCGTCCTAAAATTCCTACACATGCTCTTGCTGGGCTTCACAATATTCGATCTCATACACATCAGCGAAAACTGGCTCAACTCGGATGAACCCTCATCGCTCATGAGCACCTTATCCTGCGAATGGGCTGCAATTAGAGACGAAGATGAATTCGTCCATCAGGCTCAGCGGGCCCGACTGAACTCAGGCTGCCGGAAGCCGCTTAGTAGGCTCTTCTTTCAATCATGCAACGAGATCGTGTACTGATCAGTATGCACCGGTACTGGCACCAGGGAAAGCTAACGTCACTAGCCATTGCCAGCGACGTCCGGCAGAAGTATTGGTCCGCGTCGAGAGACAATGATGAAGTTCACTCGTTCGTTATCTGCCCGATTATGTGGCAAATGTTGTGTTGTCTACGTCCTTAGTCCGCTGCATCGCGCGAACTGCAAAAGACTGCGACTTCGCTGTGACCAACGTTCGCGCGCCACGTTTTTCGTCTTTTCAATGACATACCGAGCAAACCTCGATTTGTCGACATTCTTCTCGAACATCATCCCGAGATCTCCGTGAAAGAGAACACATTTAATATTTCGCAGGTAGGAGTAATATCAATAACTCCATAGGGTCGATGAGCAGTGGGCGGTTCTTGGTTCAAGCAATGAGGTGAAACCGGCGGATTATCTCTGACTCAGTTTTTCCCCGTTCACCCGCAAGATTTGAAGATAAAGCGATGGATCCAGTGTCGACTTGCTGTAAGCACTCCGGCTTACGTAGATCCCAGTATCTACACATATACCGCCTGTGATACTGAATGGTACCCATTCAGTATTTCTGCCTTTTGGCTTAGTGGCCAAGCACGGTCGTCTGGTCATTACACTTGCTCGGCTGGATACTAGGAGGTAAGGAGTCAAACCAAGAAAATTTATCCTTGGTATAGGGATATGCCTGCCTCAGAATGTGTCAGTGGTTGTATGATTACCGGTCCCCCTGTTTCACGCAATACATAACTTAGAGCCAGCGCAAGCAATTGATATGTCGAAATACGTTCACCGCCCCATCGATCCGTCATTCCACCGAAGACCATGAGTATAGCTCGGGTTGCATTCCGATTTGTCCCGGAAACTGCTCCAAATCCCGGCGACATCCCAATGGAGTTACAAGACCGGTGCCAAGTACAGCCTCAGCCCCACCAGAGTTCCCGATGCTTTGTGTCCTAATAATTGTGTCCACTGCTCATCGCTTTAATGGAGAAATTGACATTTCAGAACTTAGTTGCCTTGTTCGTACAAGCGTAGTTTCTCATATCTATAGCTGGGTTTTCCCGTACGTTGAGATCTTGTAGCGTTGCAAGTGGTATGGCCGCAGGCCTCAGCTCTGTCGCTACCCAAGTTTTATCACGCTGACAAAGAGGGTTCCCGATTCCCGCATCATGACGTTTGCATAATAAGCCTGACGCCGACGTTATCGTCTTCAACTTTCTTGACATCTTCGCCTCCACAACTCCCGCGCCAATCAACATTCATCATCATGAAGCAGGGTATGTATTTCCCGCTCGAAGATAGTTTACCACGTACTAACGAGATGATGATCTGGTAGCTACAACCACAAGAAATAACAGCGGTGGCTTGTCAGTCACACCTCAGATGAGGGATATTCTTGACCAGCCGGGTTTCCTCAGCATTGAAATGGGGAGCGAAAAACTGCGGAATATGTTCCAAATGCGTAGGTATTTAAATCTGGTTCTCACCGGTCGACCATTGGCACGTCAGCATGATGTATTTCTGGAGCGCTGATTTTTTCGCACCCCAGAATTCGCTGAGTTTGACCTCAATAAGCTGTCACCTTTTGTGTTGGCTTGCATGTGCGGGAAATTTGACGTCGTCAAGGAGGTTCGTCAAACTCTTTTTTCTCACTGCACTGCTCGCGAGAGTGTTTAACCCCGCATTTCGTTGTCTAGGCTATCAAATCGGGCACTGCACCGGATCTAACTGCTACACAGACGCCTTTCAAATTTGGATTTGTTACATTAACCGTTCTTGGCGCACAGCGCATACAAGCACCCTCGCCCAATGATGCATCATCAATGAAACACCTCGACATCCTTGCCTATCTTATTGCGTCTGGCGCGCCCCTTGATATCCCCGACATTTCGGGACACACAGCACTCCATCATGCCTGTACGCCGCCTATCGGCCATATCGCGATTACAAAGTTACTACTGGAAAAGGGTGCCAACGTAAATGCACAGAATCGGTACGGGGAGGTGCCTATATCTTTTCCGTTTCAGGGAGGCGACATCAAGCTTATTGAGCTTTTGATGCACCACGGCGCCGACCTGGATATTCCAGATGGAAATGATGATACGCCCCGAAAAATGTGCGTCATTTTCGGGCCTGAGGTCACCGCAGCCGTAGAGCGCCTGGATCGTGAACGCAAGGGCGAGGCAGCCCCGCGGCTTGAAGAGAATCGATGCGAGAATTGCAAGAAAACAGGGAGTGGACTAAGACAGTGCGCGAGGTGCCATCTCGTTCGGTACTGCTCTACCGACTGCCAACGTAAGTTGCTCCGTCCTATATTTCTTTCCGATCGGGAAGCACGTTCATTCATGTTTGTCTGGCCCCCAACCGGCGGTCTTTTGTTCGAGCAGGAGCACACTGGAAGATGCACAAGCCCAATTGCCACTCATTTTCCGCAGGAACAACCGTGACGCTCAGGCCCTCCTACCATACCGCATCCACGGTATTCTCCACGGCGGACTTCATGCGCAAGTCTTTTGGTCTCGAGCCCACCGGATCTATCGAGCGCCCAGGGACAACTGTCAAGAAAACAGCGGGAAGGGCGGAGGACAAGGGTATGGTGATCAAGATTCAGGTTCCCCAGGCCATGGCGTCGCGAGCGCCGCTCCTCATTTACAACAAGAAACGGGACTTCGTTTGCACAGTCGAAACCGAGTCCAATCCAGCCGCGTACGACGCCATTGTGCGGACGGTGCGGACTCGCGGCGTCGGCGGCGCCAAAGCTTATTTTGTAGCGGAGCTCAAGAGCCGGGACGAACTGGTCGTCAACATATCCGAGGTCTTGGCAACGCAGCCGTTTTGATGTATGCGAGTCAAGGTCATCGTTCATTCTCGCATCCCCTACGTGGTGGGCTTGATTCATGGAACAGCCGGAGTGACAACCAGAGCGAGATTCACATCATGTATTATTACAGGTCGACCGTTGTGTATGATATTCTCGAAAGCAAATTGTCAGTTGGTATCGAAACAAAAGTGACGCAGGACAGAGGACTGAAGATGCTGCTTGACATCACCCGTCTTGATCTCCTTCCATGATTGCATTAAGCTTCTGCTGCGTTTCCATCATTTCTTCCTCCCATGCCTTCCACGCAGCAGGGTCCTGAGCCCACAACGCATGACATTCATGACAACGGATGTAATACGCAGTTCCCTGGGCACCAAATCCCAGGAGTGTGCTACAACCATACGGCAGGTCGGGGTCAGTATCACACATCGGCGTCGAGGTAACTTTGGACCTACAACTCGGGTAAAATGTCGCCAACGGCGTCGATATCACCCTCCGGCAGACAATCCTCACAGAATGCCTTTGGACAGGTCTGGCACCTATATTCGATGGGGGAGTCAAGAATTCGGATGAACTGCCAAAGCCAAAAGCAAAATCTCTCACCGAAACAGCATCCCACCGGACTGCGACGTGTTGCGCTCGCATTCGGCGCAATTGTGCTGACTACACGAGATGGACGGGAGCTTTTTCAGCTGCGCGGGCGATATGCCGTGGCACTCTGGATGAAACACTGGATTTCCCATGAAGGGCGAGTTGAGCTTCACCACATCTTTGCGACGGAGAAAAGTCTGTAACATACCTCGCGGACATCGGGCACAGATGACCATTTCGCCGCCGTCTCTACAATAGATGCACCAATCCTCGGAATCGTATTTGGTGGTGGATGTCTTCAGCGCCATCTTTAGTTCACTTATAGACTGAAACAGTTCAGCAAGGCAGTTCGCACCAGCGCACCGAAACCCATGTTTCTGATACTTGTTTTGGAGATCTCACCTCGTCCAACCCTATGCCGTCTGCTATGACACATATGCCGTCCACTACCACAAGCCTATCAACCCGGGCACGTTTCTGTACTTCTTTCCATTCCTGAGCGATCTGTTGGTTGCTCTGCGGCCGACGGATCACCTGTCCTTCAAATAGTCGGCTTTGGACTTGAGCGACGCCACTCAGCAAGCGCCGTTCCTCTTCTTCGCCGGTCAGCAAAAGTTTATCCGTGTCTTCCGCCTTTACCACAGATTCGTCGATTGCGCCGTGACCGGAGGTGGACAGATCCTTTTTCAATCGCGCATCCCTGGCGCATTCGCGCGCCCGTGACTCCTCCAAAATAGCGGCAATGGGCGCATTAAAGAAGTGCTCCAATGACATGTCATCTTCGCGGGAAATGGCGCTGCTGCCCTTTCGGAGAATATCCTGGAGCTCGGCCAATTTGAGTTGTTGGGCACTTTCCTCGGATCCTTTCCCGTCGGCTGATGGTTGAATAGTGTTGGAGGACATGACTTTGAGAGAAAGAAACAGCTTGCGGCGAATTCGGTCGAGCATCTGGTCCTCGACGCTTCCCGTACAGATCAGGCGATATACCTCACAGATTTGTCAGCCGCAGTGTTGAGAATAGAGATCGCACAAACGCACCTTGACGACCTTGGTCTGCCCAATACGGTGTGCACGTGCGATGGCTTGCAGGTCGTTTTGTGGATTCCAGTCAGGGTCGCACATTATAACCGTAGATGCTTTGGTGAGATTGATACCTAGTCAAAGTTAGACTCGGGTTGCCGAAAGATGCGACCAAAAATTCAGCTGACCTAGACCACCGGCCTTTGTAGATACCAAAAAGACCTTGTATGCTGGATGAAGAAGTGCTCAACAAGGGAAGTTACAAACGCAGGGTATGTTCTTACGCGACTTGTCTTGTTGGAACTTGAAAGATAGGATAAGGACAAGTACTGTGCGTATGACTGACACGCACCAGTTTGATGTCCAAAGTGCGTCGTGGACGCGTCGTGGATCCATCAAGTCGGGCGCAGGAGATATTGCGAAGTTCCATGAAATCTTCCAATAAATCCAACATGCTACATGAATGTACATCGCAGATGCGCTGTTCAGAGAAACCATACTGCATACCTCGTCCATTGCTATTCCAACGAGAAAGTCAGTTTACGAGGTACATGGGTATGAAATCAAGACTAACAGAAAAAATGAGAACCCGCTCGTCGTTCGGCAGAACGTCGGCAAGAATCTTGTCAATAACGACAAGCTTTGAGGAGGAAGCAACGATGTGTTCTCCAATCGCATATGGCAATGGAGACGCATCATCCAATAGATATGGACTATATACGCTTAAAAGCTGCAGTTCCAAAGACATGAAAGAACGACATACTGGTCGCAGACCTTACGCAACTGCATCAAGAGGTTCATGAGCTTCCTCCAACCTGCGTGAATTATCTCAGCAAATGTGGTCTTCTTTTAGAAGGGTCTTACGATTTGCCTCCCCACTTGCCGTTCGACTTATCTGGGTTGCAATCTGTTGTCTGACTTCCCTCCGCCCGTCATCCTGCGGACCTTCTTCCAGCTTACTGGTAAATATCTCCTGCAGCTCCAAGGTATCCATTCGAGTTAATAATCGGTATGTCCAGAACCTTTGTGCCTCTGTCATTGGTATAAATACCGTCAACTCTTCGCGCGGAGGGACACTAATCTCAACGGTGTCCTTCGTCCGGCGCATCATAATTACTTTAAGAAGCTCCTCTGCGGCTTTGAGCATGGGAATAGAGTAGGTCCCCTTTGTAAGGTTGAACGATTCACGGAAGATGCGCTCCGACGCTGGCGTAAATACTGTCGGATATAACCAATGCAGAAGGCTCCAGAGCTCGACCAGATTGTTCTGCACTGGTGTACCTGTCAAAACTAGACAGAAACCCAACTTGGTCAACCCGGCCACTGGCGAGCTGAAAGGCACGAACTCAGCCGGTAAAGCGAACCAAGTCCTTTGATCTTAGTCGCGACCTGGGTTTCGGAATTCTTGATTCTGTGGCCCTCATCGAGAACGCAATAAAACCACCGTCGGGCCTTGAACCAACTGTCGTCCGCAACGTATGCGTCATATGTTGTGATGCATAGGTCAAACTTGATTTCGTCGTTACGGATGGCCATTTTCAGACGGTCTCGTTCGGCATGAGTGCCATGGTATCGTAAGACGTTAAAAGAAGGCAGCCAACGCGCAGCTTCCTATAGCATATAAATGATCAGCATTCTGCAGGACAAGTTGCAAAAAGGTTACATTTTGCCAAGATGACAAAACCGAGAGAGGACAAATGATGAGATGTGGATCCTGAGGATCTGAAAGGAACCAATTTGTTAATGGAACTCATCGCGGAGACAAGACACAGACCCTTGGAACACTCCCTGATGTACGCAAACAAGGATAGAGTCTGCCTGACTATCAGAACACTGATCTAAAAGCCACGTTGTACGAACCTGCAACGTCTTTCCCAGGCCCATCTCTGTAAGGCATCATGAGCCTCTAATAACATACCCTTTTGGACGCAGGCCTACCATCTCCAAGAATACAGTTCATTCCTAGAGAGTCAAAATTCAACACCAATTCTTTGCGTTCCAAGCGAAATGCCCACCATTGTTGTACATGTACAGAAGGAATGCCAAGCCTTGTAACTGGAGCATAGCTTATACATTGACCGCTTACCACCACGATTTGGCAACACACCTGATAATCCTTCATTTTTCCGCTTTGGATCAATGCTGGCTGTTCTGTCAGCTCGCGGAATGGAACGTAGGTCAGCTTTTCTCCAGTTCCCGCTAGCTCCTTGCGGAGAACATCAAAGAAGTTCGTGCTTGGCAGGAGCGGCTGGAAGAGGTCCCGATGACGATATAGCCAGCGCCGCTTCGCATTCTCCAGCAGGACGCGCCTCGCATTAATCACAATCGTCAGCTTGTAAGCAGACTATCAGATACGCCAGTTGCATAGACGCCGATCCGCAAGGAGACCTTACCGCCTTTTTGCCCTCCATTTTCGGTTTCTTCTCAATCCTCGCGAGAGGACCATCATTCTCAGAGATGGAATGCGTGCGCGAGCGCTTACTACTGCGAGTGAGCATAGTGGACGCATTGAGCTTGAGCTTGGTTGGAGTACGGCCGGGTGGTGTCGCGTCCCCGACGATGGTTGTGCTGGGCGTCGAGCTCGACGCGCCAATCACATCTAGTTCGTCAATGTCCTCTCCATCAAACGGGAATGCGGCGTGCTCAACTGCGCTCTTCATCGACATCTGATGCCTGTGGAAAAACGCGTTCTTATAATTCCATTCCTCTGAACCAGACTCATGGGCTAATTTAGGGCAGGCTAAGACGCGTCCACCACAGTTCACACGGCCGCCAACTGATCACTTCCTGAACTTCGTCTACTCCTCGCATGTGGCAATAACCACGCACTTCCTGACCAGTTCTAGGTTAGCAACGGTGACATGGTATGTACAGAATTATAACAGCCTGAGAATCGTTAATCAGTTCCAATTTTCACCTGCGGTTAAGTCTTCATCATGATCATTTGAAGTTGCATCAATTCACATGCCAATGGTCGTTAACTATCGGCGCCATGACTGCGTAAGGTTGAGTTTTACTCCACCCGAAATTTCCTTTTGGATCCATCGTAACATAAATAATACAGGTGAGACCCAATACCCGACCACCAGATTTTATTCGAAGGCCATCTCCTATGGTGGCGCTAGACCGTATATGCCAGCGGGAGAAAAAGGAAGGACGACCCAAGTGCGCACAGCGAAAACCAGCAAGAGTCGTTGAACTCTCAAACGCCCCCAGATAGTATTTTGGTTTCGAGTCTCGATCACGAACTTCGATACTGAACTCCATTTCCCCCCTGCCCTATGTTGGCGGCGGTCAAACAGTGGCAGCCGTGATCTCCCACGTACTGCTAGCCTCGTCCCGCATGTACTCCTGCGTCGTGTCGACCTTGATGGAAATATTGCTTGGCATGCGTTGCTGAGAAGTCTTTTCATCAGGTGATTCGCTTTGCAATGAATTATACCACACCCTTGGCGAGGATGATGCAAGCGTGGCCACACAGCGACCTTCAAGCGGCGTGTTAGCCATGCCGGATCCCGTCGGTCTTCGGCGTACATTTAGATTGGCGAGGAGGGAGTTGCAATATACTGGGAAACAAGCGTTAACAAAATGCACTTACGTCCATATTATGTACGCACATCGGGAAGTGCAGAAGTAAAATGCCAAGTAAGCGAGGGACCCAGCCCACGTAGATAGCTATTACATAGTCAACATCGTAGAATGGCCAACAATCTGCGGAGACACTTGCGCAAATTAGTGCAGCGATGGCACCGACGCTGTTGCATTGTCAACTGTATGCACCTCAATCTCGGAAGTCTCGAGAACTGACCTTGTCAAAAGACCGGTATTGATGCCAAATATGACCTATGGATACATATTATCTATCTTTCGTATGGAGACGACTTCTTTGAGATAGATACTTGCCAATTTCTTGCTTGATGTATCAGATCTGTTCAAGGGACGTTCAGAATGCATAGAGACGTCAGGACGAAGAGAATATTCACTTCCGGACATCAGCTCGTGACGTTCGCAACATGAAGCACAGCAGTATGGCGATGAGGAGGTTCCCACCTGCTGTGAGCGCACTAACGACCTTTAAGGTTCCCTAAACGCGCGGATTAACGATCCGTCCATGTGCCTGCGTAGACTTGCTTTACATCCAACATAGCGAGCTTGATAAATGTATCAGAATGTCTACTATAAATATATGAGGGAAACAGTGACGACAGCAGATAAGGAATGGATACATACGCTTTGACAGCGAAAACTATGCCATGTCACTGGCATTAGTAGCGATGCTCAAGGACAAAGTTGCCTCTCACATACTGAGTGTTGCAACTACAAAAGGGACAGTCAGTGTCAGTCACTAGGAGAGCACTGAAGCTGTAAAATGCATAACGTACTAAATTGTGCAATAATCAATATTATCTTGGAAGGAGGGACCGGAAGAGTTAAAAAAACTTGACACTATATGCCATATGTAACATACAACAGGGCCAGTGGCAAACCAATTCTGTTTGCTGACTGGGAAGATTCAATGGTAGCATTCAAGTAGCAGAAGATGGGACATACGCTTGTGAACACGCAATGCTAGGAAGTGTTGAACAAAAAGTGCAGTGAATGCCTAGTGGGTACTAGAGTAAATCAGAGAGTCCTTCTGGAAGACTAAATAACATACAGTAACATAAGTTTCAGCCTGGATTATGTTGTGAGTCAACGAGCACCGAAACGAAAGAAAATCATAGCACACGATTAAACTCCTGACAGGGAGTAAATCCACTTTTCCAAATAAGCAAGAATTCACTCACCACACAACCTTCGTGAGTTCCTTTTTCATTCCAAAGTTGGAGATGAGATATGTGTAAACTGTTGACTGATGATTACTCATGACCAAGAGGGAACGGTGCACTTGCCTGCATGCGAAACAAGTGTCTGGTGGGTTGTGTCTAAGATAAAAATAGAGACGACCTTGAAACACGGTATTGAGATGGCACGAAAAGGGAATTGGCATAAAATCACCATGAGCTTCATATGCCACGGATCGGAAGAATAATGAGCATAATACAACCAGGTCTGAGCGTAAGTGCCTGGCGATTTCTACTTGAGTACCATGGACACGACAAGAAGGTTGGAACTTGGAACTTACATCCGTATAGCCTAAAGGATGATTGGTGAGCCCAGATCAGCCATTTTTTAAAACCCACATCGCCGCGGAAATGGCACCGATCAAAAGTGCACCGTAACTAATGAACACGCTGAAATCGGCAGCCAGTTAGAAAGGGTAAAAAAGAAACATACGTATGAGTCAAGGAAACCATTGGTGCAAAAAAAAGGAGGGGCAGTAAAGGGCGCAAGGAGGTCGTTTCAAAATGCATGAAGAGGCTTATATTTGGATTCCCGGACGGAAACCCATTACATCTTCCATGGTGTTCCGTTGTGTAGGTCATTGGCAGCTGAGATTCCATCGCCGGAACCTGTACCTTGACGCGTGACAATTGGATCTGGACAGTGTTCACCTCCGTAATGGACGGGATTGCGGCTGATTGCATGATGAATACATTCGAGCCATATTTCGAGGCGGTCCGGAGGAATCAGTTATCTGCAACCCGTCAATGTTCATATCTTCTCGAATCAGTTCGAGCCAACCATCAGTTATTGGTAGGACATTTGATATAAGTTCTCCCCACTCAGCGTGATACTAATCAGAGTACAACCTGCCGCGTGCCGTAGTGAAGACACCGTTTCAAATTGTTCGCACGTTTGCCACCGAGCCTCCCGGCGATTCCCATAACCACTAGTGCTCCCGGGGCGCTCATCCGATGCGATCGAATTGATGGCTGGTCATACACGTCCTTCCGGACGGTTATGTCAACAAAGAATGAGATGCCTTTATGACAGCTCACTGCATTTTTTGGTACTCACATGGACACTAAGTATATGGCTGCCACACTTGCGAGCAAGCCACATTTCTCAGGGGAAAGATTGATGTACATTACCCCCAGGCAAACATCTAACATCCGCGGCAGACCGGACTCGAGTTGCCAACGAATTCCTTTCGAAGTTCGGACACGTTTCGGACAACTTTGAACTGATGGTCGTCGTGTGTTTTTTTATACCCCTTGATACAACCTATCCTATTCAGGACCAATTTTGTGTGCGACAAAAACTGTATGTATAGTATAGCATACCCGGGCCGTCAAGGGAAAGTCCAATTCCTGAATCCCGCTCGGGCCGGTGTGCTCTTCCACATGATACAGCGTTGCATCTACACACTAACGTACATTGCACGGCCGAAAGCCTTTAGATTAGCACTACATATATGGCTGGACAACGGTAAGCAGCACAGAAGCAGGGACGAACAATGCTGTATCTACACTGACTACTGATGAGAAAGCCAGCACAACACATTCACTGATACCATCGCTCCCTCAGTCTTTTTCGCCGCACCATGGACCTCGTGACCGCTATCGCTACTGCCAAGCCAATGACAGTCAGCACTAGTTGCACCTTGTTGAAGTTTTCAGAGAGCACGTCAAACGTTCCAGAGGGCGCGACACGCGTCAGGAACAGGTCGGTACCCATTGTGAACACCAGAGACGTGGACTCGAGCTGCGACGGTGCAGTTACGATTTTGCGCACGTCAGCCACCTATCAGGATCATCAACAGCTTGACACAAGCAGGGCTCCACAGCACGGACGAACCTCATAGAGGTGGGACAACACAAGCCGCCCATCGTCTGATAGCACGGGGTCATACTGCACGAGCATCTCTTCCGCCTCCTGGCTTGTCGGTTTTTGTTTTGGTCGGCGGGGGTTCAGGAGCCGACGTGGAATAGAATGGATGGCGTTGTTCCGCGTGGATACTAGTCAAGCCGACACATGAGGACTATCCGGGTGAACGCCATTCACGAACAATGCCTCACTTATTATGTCCTTGGTTGACACCCCAAATTTAGTCGTTGTTGTTGCAATAGCGGTGACGGCATGCGGGACTACAAATGCTTGTTCATACACGGAGAACTCGGTAGTCTTGTTGGAGTATGAGGTAAGTTCCAAACTGTGGATCCGATGCACTTATTAATGCCCCACCAGCAATAGCAAAGATGTGAACGCACCTTGACGTCTTCTCGTCAGGTCCATATCCTTCATACATTTCCACGGAAATGACGCGGTAACCCTTTGCGCCTCCCATCTCGGTATCATCGTAATATGAGTAAACAAGCCAATTTTCGTCTAGCGAGGCTTGGATATCACACTTTCCGTCCGCGGAGGGCAGTGAGACGTGATACAATACAGTGCCTTTGACAGTGTCGACCACGTGAAGGCCACAAGCGCAAGTAGATGAAGACGCCTGCGACGGTGCTGAAATCATCACTGCCATGTGGGGATTCAGATACTTGTATAGAGTGCTCCTGTCTCCCTTCACCCTCCCTAAACTTGCCACTTCGCGGCCTTTGTTGTCATTCTTGATGACGGTGACCGTTTCATCTTCAGCGAATGACACACCCCATGTTGGGAAGGCAACATGGAAAAAGGAGAGGTCATCATTCAAACCTAGCTGGTGGCCAAGTACTTGTGTACCAGCTCGCAGTGCGAGGTGCATTTGTGGGGCAAGTGAAGTCAGGGAAGCGCGAGTGGATGGGGTATCGGGGTAAAGTTGAACCTAGTTAGGGCCGTCCAAATGTTGAATGCACCATTAGAGCGAACAAGGCAGAACTTACCTGCAAAAACTCATCCAACATCCCAATCGTGCCGTTGCCATCCGATACCGGGAATACATCAATCAAGGGTCCGGCAATGACATCCACGCCCTCCAGAACGCTAATCCATCTGCCATCGGGTCCTTGGATGTCAATACGAGGATTTGTTGCCTCACTTTCAGGTGTGAGCAGTTTGAGGTCTTCACCTGTTAGAGGATCGAAGTGAAATATAACGGTGTCCACCAAAGACTACCCAGCTCCCGGTCAACAGAGCGGAAATGTTCACGGAAGAAGAAACAGACGCACATTGTCAGCGACTCTCTGCGTAACCAACGCTATCCCCTCTCGGCTCTTACGAATAGTATCTTCAACTCCCTCAACAGTTCGACGGACCGGGAATGCCTTGATAGGCACGATCCTCCCACCAACTTCTCTCGCCCACCCAAGCCCAAGGATTCGGCTCCATACGATCGCACCTGTTGAGGTATCTAACGCAAAGAGTTTTCCATATGCTGTGGAAGCGATAAGGAGTTGGCGGAATGAAAAGGAATCGCGGATAAGTGTCCTGGACGATGCTGGCGAACGGCTTGGGATAAAGTAAGGCACAGCGGTCACGGAATGGCCAGGCGAAGTCAGAGGGGTAGGAGAAGACGGGGAGGTATATGAACCGGTCACAAATCGCGTGACAAGATTAATAGTGTATTGTGGCAGGTTCTTAAGGATAGAACCGTTAAGGCAAAAGACCGCTCGGATAGTTTGGGTGGGATCGTACCTTCATATTCCCTACCTGCCGCGCAATCTTGTTCCAGAAGCTTTCTTTCTTCCCACTAATCCCTATGCTACCTAACACCTCATCTTTTGTAGGCGGTAATTCAACAAAGGTGGCAGTTTGCATAGTCGCAAGAGATTCTTCGCGTACCCACTGGAGCATATTGCGATCCCAGAGTTGCAAGGATCCCGTCGAGCTCACAAGGAAGAGTTTGTACGCTTGGTCCATTGTAGGCGAGGTAAGAGAGGATGGTAGGAAAGACATCTACACAAATATGGTATGCGGCACCCAGCGTCGAGGAGAATCAAATCCACATACATGACGAATGGTTCCATGTTCACTAGGTTCAAAAGGGAATGCGAAGCCCGTCGATCGGCCTGTACCCTCTCGCAGGTTTGCTTCAAACGTTTGATGAATCGCTTGCTGTTGGGTTCTCCTATGAGATTTACTTGGCAAGAGGCGAGTGGGACTCACGTTGTGCACGTAGGACCAAGCAACCTTGCCAATACATGGATTGCCATCCTCATTCAAGACACCAACGAAGTGCGACTGCGAGAAAGACGCGGATGATGCCTGTGGAATTTACCAGCATACATCATGCAAAACTCGGAGGCTCACTGGCAACTTACCGCATTACCGAAGTCCCATACCATTCTCACCGGTGACCCACTAGTTTCATAACCCAGGATGTGTGCAGTACCGTTCTCCTGGAAAGCCATGAACAACCCACTTCCTGTAAGGTCGACATCTTGGATGCGCTTATACGTGGCATCGGGAACAGTCAGAACTTTTCCTTTGAGTGACGGAGAGAGTGGTGCCGAAAAGAGAGATAGAGAAGCGTCGGATGCAGTGGACGAAGGGGAAAGCCAGACCAAAGATGGCCCAAATATGTCCAAAGTCTCATCGGAGCGCGTACTGGTTGTCGCGGAGGCTCTAACCCGCGACGGACCCAATAGAAAAAAATCGGTCAACGCATTTGTTATGCTGACCGGGATGTTGACGTTGGAGATGAGTTCACCCGTTATGAGATCGAGCGTCGTGACATGGAGCGTATACGATCTGACAGATTTCGCGAAGCCAGCGAGGTAGAGTGTTGATGTGAGGGTATCAGGGTATATGTGGGTGTACATCACGAGAGACCTAGCAAGTGAACATGAGCATGAGCACTACGCATGCACCCACTGACTCACCCTTGGTCCTCAGAGGTCCACTGCCACACCGTTTGGCCGGCACTGGAGATGCATCGGACGGTGTCTCCGTTTGTAAGTACAACTGCCTGATCTCCATCCTGACCATCGACGAGCGTCAGAGCCATACCGAGAGTGGGCTGGTCGTGTTTCTTTGCCTCCGCGGGACTATGCAGACGCTTTTCGCGAACGAGGTGGCCCGTCGATGCGTCATAAACGCGTAGAGTGGAGCCAGCGGGCCCTGAGAGCGTGTATACATCTAACGTGGCATCAGCAACAGCACGCGCGAGGACATGATGTCTGAATGCCCACTGTGGCCGTGTAGTTTGAATCCCATGATGGCATCTTCGGCATCGTGTATGCTTCTCCACACTGCAGGGGTCGGAGTCAGGGCCACTGACGCGGCGGACGAAACCAGACAGACCTATGCTGCCGTCGGTAGCATTGAGCGCGGCCAGCACGTTATTGGCAGTCGCGGTGAACACTGTGTCGCCGAGTAGGACGGGTTTGGTGAGTGGTGACGTGTAAAGGGGAACACCGACGAGCTTGGTGTACCAGTCGACGGTGCCGACTTCGGATTCATGGATGGCACGCGCAGTGAGGACGAGTATGGAGAACGAGAGCAGACACCGGAGTAGCTGCATCGTCGCTGTCGCCGGCAGCGAGGTCAGCGTCGTGTGCAAAAACGCAATTCCCACATTTGGACCCACCAGACAGTGAGCCGAGCCGAAATCTCGTTCGTACCACCATGACATACGATCCCGACAAGTGGATAGAACAGCTCATGTCCTGCCAACATCTCCCAGAAGCAGACATGAAAGTCCTCTGTGACACCGTCCGATGCATCCTCATGGAGGAGTCCAATATCCAGCCCGTCTCGTCCCCCGTCACCATATGCGGCGACATCCACGGTCAGTTCTGGGATCTTCTCGAGCTGCTCCGCAAAGGCGGAAAGGTGCCCGAGACGAGCTACATTTTTATGGCACGTAGGTGTCGCTTCCGGTGAAGTGGCCGATGCTCATCGACTACCCCGTTGCCGTGTTGCGTTATTCGGGAAACCCGCATTCGCGCGCATCGCTCATTTGTGGCGACAGGGTGATTTTGTGGACCGTGGTCACTACAGTCTCGAGACAGTCTCTCTCCTATTGGCCTTCAAAGCAAGGCAAGTAATCCTCGTCACTCCTCACCTTCTTCTCATTCCAGCCCAGATACCCGGACAAAGTCACCCTCCTCCGCGGAAACCATGAGAGCAGACAAATAACACAAGTATACGGATTCTATGGTCCGTGCCCTTCTGACACTCAAAGGCGCCCTGCCGATTAATCACTACAGATGAATGCCAGCAAAAGTATGGGAGTGCCGCCGTGTGGAAAGCTTGTTGTAATGTTTTCGACTACCTAAACCTTGCTGCTGTAAGCAACTTTCCCCAATCCCCTTGTTTAGCTTGGAAAACAGTTATGCCCGTTCAAATAGATAATCGACGGGGAAACGCTTTGCGTACACGGCGGCCTCTCACCTGACATAAGAACACTTGATCAAGTGCGCGTCCTGTCCCGTGCGCAGGAAATTCCACACGAGGGTGCATTCTGCGGTTCGTCTCCCTTCGCTGTGGTCTTTATGTTCACTTTCAATCATACCCACCAGATCTCATGTGGTCAGACCCAGAAGACATCGATACATGGGCAGTCAGTCCACGCGGAGCTGGTTGGCTGTTTGGGGGAAGCGTTACCCGGGAAGTGTGTCATTCGCTCTTTCTCTACGTACCCTCCAGGCTTAACTCGGACCATCTCAGTTCAATCACACAAATGACCTAACGCTCATAGCTCGAGCCCATCAACTTGTTCAGGAAGGCTATAAATATATGTTTGATGAAGCACTCGTTACTGTATGGAGTGCACCTAATTATTGTTATCGGTGTGGGAACATGGCGAGTATCTTAACAATCAGAGGGAGGGGAAATGGTGATGGCGGGTTGAGCAACGAGAATGGGGGCGCGGACTCGAATGGCGGAGAAGTCGGAAGGTATTTCACGGTGTTCGGTGCTGCGGCGGAGAACGAGCGGGATAAGGGCATGCAGACGAGGAAACTGGTGAGTGCTTGTTTTGTCCGATACCTTCCGTTCTAGATTTCACCACGCGATGTTATCCATTGACGTCCTTTTTACCCTTGGATTTTCAGGGCACCATGCAGTATTTTGTGTGATAAATGTATACATTCCTTGATTAATGGAAGGCATCGAAGGGAACTACCCTATCTTCGACTAGCGCTACGAGGTCACGACAGCATCTCCGACCTTCCTGCTGGTTAGCGCTAATCATGAATTATTGACACGTACCCTACCCATCACGGAAAAGTTTGGCAAGCCCTACAAGAGGCATCAAGCACTTTAACCGCATGATCCCTTTTAATTGGGTATGTAGCATAAGTACTTGAAGTGGGGACACGTCCTATTAATGTTGTTGACGAACAAAGTAGGAGGAGTCGAGGCGACCCACGTTTCTCACAAGCTATATCCGAAGCAGGAGCCCTGAAAATGTTTTTGCTTTTCATGTGTACCTTCCTATCAGTCTTCAGAAGCAGTTGATTTACATATGGGTATGTTTAGGCCTTGCTCTGTCATCATTGGTGAGCTAGATAACTGAGGTAAATAGACTATGGCTTTAGTGTGGTGTGGGTTTTTTCCTTAGTATGGCAAGTCTGGAAGATGCCCATCAATTTCTCTATTCTTGTTGACTTTGAGGTAAAGAATCTTGTGGACAGTAATCATCCTCCTGGTGTTACACTTCCCCTACTATTTTTTAAAAACTCAGCATTTGGCTTAAACTTCCCATGAGTCTAATGATGGTATTCAAGTTCATCCCCAGTTCTTATGTCTTGAAAATACTAAGCAAAACCTTGCTTTGGTGTGTCCCCCTTTCCAGTCACACTAACAAGGGTGGTTTTAGCATTAAGTTTCAAAAAATTGGTTTTGCAAAAATAGCAGGTGGGGACTATCTAAAGCTGGAGTGCTCACATGATGCTAGTTCCATGAGATTGCTTATGGTTGGCTACATCATGTGAATGCTCCCCACCATAAATAATGATGAAGATCAGCTATAGACTGATGCAAAAGGTGATGCATAGTGAGGTTCAGATACTTGCAAGTGTGAAACAGGCTTGGGATAGTGGTGACTTGTGAGCACTGAGCATTCATGATAGTGATATACAAAACCATCTAATGGCTAGAACAATATAAAACAAGTTATTTCCAGCACATTGACCATGATTCACCATACAAGAAACCACTGCAGTCAAGTTTGTAAGTTTTATGTGGAGACATAACCATAGTGTGGATAGGAAGATAAAAGGCATGTCTGGCCCAAGGAGGGATCCAGCAGAAACAAACATCAGAAGAGAGCTCTATCCAGCCATCCTCCTGTTGGTGCATTTCCTTGAAAGTGTTGAGGTCTTTGAGAGCCCAAATTTTGATAGAATGATCTGCAGAACCAGAAACAAGACATGTTCCCTCAGGGGAATAGGCCACTGATGTGACTGGACCTCTGTGTCCTTGAAATGGTCCTGCAATACATTGGCCAGTATTTGTATCCCAAATTCTGATAGTGCTATCTTCAGACCCAGAGATAATGTGATTTCCATCAGATGAATAGGCAATAGATAAGACTCCTTCTGTATGTCCCAAAAATGGACCTGCTACACATTCACCAGTGCTTGGATCCCAGATTCTAATGGTGCTATCTGAGGAACCAGAAGCAATGTAATTGCCTTTAGGAGAGTAGGCAACTGAACGGACTGCTTGGGTGTGCCCTTGAAATGGACCAGCCACACATTGTTGAGTGATGGAGTTCCAAACTCTGATAGTTTTATCTGCAGAGCCTGATCCAATGTGGTTGCCATCAGGTGAATAAGCAACAGAGCACACCCATTCTGTATGCCCTTGTAGTTGCTCCTCCAAACATTGACCAGTTTGTGCATCTCCAATTTGAATTCTGCGATTTTCAGAACCAGAAATAATACAACTCCCATCTGGTGAGTATGCAATAGAGTAGATGGTACCAGCATGCCTTTTGAATGGGCCTGCCACATAATCTCCAGTTTCTGCACTCCATATCATGATGACATTGTCAGAACTAGTGGCAAGGCAGTTTCCATCAGGTGAATATGCAACAGAGAAAACTGAGTCCAGATGACCAGGAGATGATCCTGCAACATATTGACCTGTAGTGGTATCCCAGATCTTGAAAGTGGTGTCATAAGAGCCAGAAGCAACTCTGTTGCCATTTGGTGAACAAGCAATAGATTTAATCTGGTTTCTATGCCCCTCAGAAAAATTTTCTGTATCATGACTTCCATTTGCATTCCAGATATGAATGGTTTTGTCCCAGGATCCAGAGATAATGGTACTGCCATCAGGTGAATAGGCAATAGAAGTAATCAGACGTGTGTGCCCTTGTAATGGACTTGCAACACATTGGCCATTCTCTGCACTCCAAATCCTGATGGTATAATCTGAAGAGCCAGAGGCAATATGAGTGCCATCTGGAGAGTAGGCAACACAGTAAACTCGATCTTTGTGTCCATACAATGGGCCTATCACACATTCTCCAGTGGTTGAGCTCCAAATTCTGATGGTGGTATCATTTGAGCCTGATGCAATGTGAAAAGTTTTGGATGAATAGCTAACAGAATTAATCCAATCTGTATGTCCTTGCAATGGGCCCATTATGCACTGTCCAGTGGTTGGATTCCAAATCCTGAGAGTCATGTCATGGGAGGCAGATACAATTTGACTGCCATCAGGAGAACAAGCAAGAGAGCTAACTGTATTTGTATGTCCCTTCAATGGGCCTGCAACTTGGTTTCCAGAGTTAGCATCCCAGATTTGAATGGTTGTGTCCCAGGAGCCTGAGATAATATGGTTGCCATCTGGGGAGTAGATAACAGAGGTAACTCCTTGGTCAGGACCCTGAAATTTTCCTGCAAGATACTGGCCAGAATCTGCCTTCCAAACCACAATGGTGCTATTTCCACAGCATGAAACAATATTGGCACCATCAGGAGAATAGGCAACTGATGCAATGGAAGCTGTATGCACCTCAGGAAAGGCCATGACACACTGTCCTGTGATGGCACTCCAAATCCTGATGGTTCTATCTCGAGAACCAGATGCAACATGCTGACCATCAGGAGAATAGGCAACACACAAGACATTATCTGCATGCCCCTGTAAAACATGAACCTGTGCAGGCCACTTGATTGGATGACCCAAGGTAACTGAGAGATTGTTATGTAAATGACTGGCCCAAAGTTGATGCAGGGGGGAACCAGATGGTGTTTGAGGCATGGCTGATAGATAAAGATGAGGAGTAGATTCCCTGATGATGGGAGCAAAGATCTGGATGAATTGGACTGCCTCCATTGCAAAAGTTGCTATTTCATACCCCTGGTAAACCATATTGAATTGATATTGAAACAAAAAAAAGATACTCATTCCCACCTTGGCCCATTGTTTTAGAACAGTGCAAGCTTTTAGAGCAGCCCCAATATATGACACTGGAGAAGAGACAGAGAGCAGACTGATGGCTTCAAGCCAGAAGGGAAAGAATTTCTTGAAGAAGCAGGTAACTTCCTGCTGCAGCTCCAGCGTACATTCCGTATGTTGCATGTGGTCCATCCAATATTGACATGAATAAGCCAAGTGAGGGGGAATGGCCTTGGTAATCTGATCGCCGAGGTCAGGTACAGAGTTGTTGCGCAATCGAGAGTCCTTTAGATCACAGATATTAAACTTGAGCATCCGCTCCATGCATGCCAGCGAGGAACGTCCAAGGAAGAGATAATGATAGGACAGGAGAGTCACGTGGAAAGTTGAGCTCCGGAGGCCGTCTAGTAAAAAATCACGGAATGAGGTATGAAGTGGACGGATGGGTTTCTGCTCATCAAGCACCCCATCCAGCAAGGAGCCCATGGGTTTAACGATGTCACGGATATTCATGCCATGGTCAAAGAGAGTAGAGAGGGATGTAAGAGATAATGGTTCCTTAAGCACGAGAATAACAGCCATCGCGTTCCGAAACTTGTGTCGGACACTATCCAGGGTAAACAGCCGATTTAGTATAGTCCCGTATAGCTCATCCAAAGGATGGACGCCAACATCATTCTTGTCTTGTGTCAGTATTTCAAGCCGCTCGGGTAGGTTGAGCCCAATAGCACCATCCCCTTCGATAAACCTGCATGCAGTAGATGCCCACTGGAAGAGACGTTGGGAGTGACGGACAAGCAGCCGACACCATTCTTGGTTAGGCCAGGCTGATTCGAGCTCCGTATATCGATACAGGGAATGATGAACAAACTTCTCGATGTCTTTGTCGACAAGTTCCTGAGGGATATCGCCCATCTGTTTATGGACAATATGTGGGCCTGACGGGAGCTCAGCCAGAATGTCACTCTCCGGACGAGCGGTGATGAGGAAGCGAAGATTCTTCGGAAAGGTATCATGAGCGAGCTGCTCAAATAGGGTACGCAAAAGATCTCGGCGGCCAGATTGATCCCCGCTCTCGTCGAGGGCATCTACTACGATGATCCATGGCCCGATTGTGTGAAGCTGATTCCCAGGTTCGATGATGAGCCGCTTAACTTGTTGTAAAAGTGATGCTGATGTGCGAAGGGATCGGTTGTCTTTCACGACCCGCCAAAGTGCAGCCTTGTACTGGGGATCATGGTCGGAGAGGTCCCGGGCAATAGTGCTGAAAAAATTCTGCGGGTTCCGCCTCGTGACATCACTACGGAGGAAGCAGTAGGATGAGCCCAGTCTCTTTTGCCCATCGTACAGTCGAGCAATCGAGTGGGCCACTGCAGATTTGCCCGAACCGGCAACTCCGGTGAGCAGACATACTCGTGGACCATCCGCGTCAGGATTGTTGAGGATGTCACAGATGTCCTGAATGATGTATTCGCGAGTTCCGGGTAAGCATCCTCTTTCATCAACGTATCTGGCTCCATTTGCGTAGGGTATATCATTCAAGTCTATAGATTCCGCTATATGCACGTCCAAGGTCAGAGTGGCTCGCTGCGGCCCTGATAACAAAGCATACCGGTGTCCTGCACAGTATTCATCATACGAAAGACGGTTACACCAGACTGCAGCGAGACCCCCTCCAGAAATGCAGTCTTGAGATCTCGAAGCTGATTCTCATAATCCGCAATCTTCGTATCGACGTCTGAGAACGTGTATTTCGCAGTCCGAACCCCTAGATATAGAGATTAGCAATGATGCCTTGGGTAGAACCCCATAGTGACTGACAAAAAGCATTTTGCTTGGCGTATGCAGAGATGAAGTACCCGCACTCCGTCACCTGCTGAATCAGGGCCGTCAGGTTCTCTTTGTGCGCCTTGACTGTCTTCAACACATCGGCGTCTTCCACGAACGTGAAGACATCATTCATGGTTCCTGCTAGGCGAATGACCCGATCATCACGATTTTTCTGGTTTATGAGCGTCTGGGGGGAAAAACTCAGTGATGAGTGCTTATGGAAGATCGAAGAACGCATACTTTGTTTGCAGCAGATATGACAGACCAAGCCAACGAGGTATATGGATGGATCTGTAGCGGAGGTGCTAAGACACAAAAAGCATAAAATTAAACATAACATACCTCTGCGATACCAGCCACGATTTTGTTAAAAATAGTCATCCTTTGCAACAAGACGTCCCAAGTATTTTCGAATGTCTGGATCTCAGTGGCCACATTCGTGGCAAAGTTATTCGCAGAGTCTAAGGGCACAATAATTTCCGGCGCAGGGCCAAGTGCGCGGATCATTTCGGTGGCTGCATTAACAGCAGCGGTAGCCTGAAGTTCATTAGCACTGAGGTCTCCGGATATCTCAACAGCCAGTGCAATCCTAATTGTCATCCCGGAAGGATGTGTTCGCCTCTCAGAGGAATTGTTGTCAAGTAGCATTTCGAACACTGTAATCCCAATGGCGCTGTCAGGGAG